>BLSH010335836.1:1531778-1555575 GCA_018402905.1 Glandirana rugosa
TTCCCCCCCCCCCCCCCCAGCACGGATCTCCCTGGCGGCGGCGGCTCTGTGCACAGCGGCAGTGTGGGCAGCAGGAGCGGTGAAGGCAGCGACAGTGGCGAACAGCAGCAGAAGGCGGCTCCTTTCTGGTCGTGTGGTGAGTTCCCCTGGCGTCAAGCCTTGCGCAGCGGTGGGGTGGGGGGTGCAGTGGTCTCCTGGCAATATGCCTCTTTTTTTTTTTTTTTTTCCTGGGGCGGCCAGAGTGGGTGACAGTGTGGCAGCCGGTGCGGGTGCTTCCCCACCGGACCTCTCGGTGCCTGCAGCCAGCATTTCAGGGGCCCCTTGCCTTGTAGATGCCATGTCCACGGTTCTGGAGACGTTGGTCTCCCGGGTAGAGTCGCTGTTGAACAGCAGGGACACCAAAAAGCGTCCCTTGCCCACCACCTTCTTCTGGAGAGGACTCGGACCCGAGGGGGGGCTCCTCCGTTGCAGGGACCCCCCTTGAGCTGTCGGACGGCGAGATCCCAGACGCCCCTGATAGCGGGGATGAGTCTGAGGCATCCGCTGCTGCGCACGAGAAGGCTCTTGTAGACGCTCTGATTACCTCTGCGTGAGACCCTGCGACTGGAAGAAGCAGCGGGACCCTCTCTGGGGGTGCCCGTCCCCTTCGGGTAACATGGACCAGGCCCGGCGGCCAAGGTTTTTCCGTATGTGGTTTTTCTGGATAAGTTTGTTTATAGGGACTGGGCTCGGCCCCAGAGCTCCCTCCCCTTTCCAAAGCATTTCGCTGTGCGTTATCCCTTTGAGGATAGGTTTATTGAAGAAGTAGGCATCACCTCCTGTGGTTGATACCGCCACCCCCACCCCCGCCCCCGTGTCCCGCCTGAGTAAGGCGACCACCATCCCGGGGGGCCCATTGTGGCCTCTGCGCTGGTATCGCAAACGCTCACTGTGGGCGAAGCTGCTTCACAGCGAGTTGTGCAAGACGCAGACGTCTCCTGAATGTGTGGATCTTGCAGATCGCATGATCCAAGGGGATCAGTATCTGTGCAATGCAGCCCTGGACGCGGCCCCCCTGATATCCAAGGTGTCCGGTCTTGGTGAAGGCCCTGGCGAACTTGCCTTTCCATGGGGGGGGGCGGCTCCTCTGTGACCCCTCGGATGAGATGATCAAAGATCTCACGGGAGGGAAGGGCACCTTTCTCCCGGAGTCCAGGAGGAGTTCGGACTCCCGTCGCCGACAGGGCCCCTCCTTTCCGGCCCATAGGCGGCCTTTTCGTCCCTTCTGTTCCTCGGGCAAGGGTTGACAGTCCACTAAGGCCCCCTCGTTCCTGGGCGTGTAAGCGCCTCAAGCCAGAGGACAAGGCTCCTCCGCATGAACGGTTGTCCCACCCGGTGTTCGGGTGGGGGGACGTCTCCTGGGGTTTGCAGACAGGTGGTCCTCTCGCATCTCGAACCGCTGGGTGCTCGAGGTGGTCTCCTCGGGGTACAGCATAGAATTCCGTTCCGCCCCCCAGACAGGTTCTTTGCCTCCAACCTGCAGCTGCCTGCGGGCCCTGTTCGGGGCTGTGCAGGACCTGCTGGGTCGAGGAGAATTGTTCCCATTCCACGGGCGGAACGTTCCCAAGGGTTTTATTCCAGCCTTTTCGTGGTTCCGAAGAATGGAGTTCCTCCCATCCTGGACTTGAAGGACCTCAGCAAGTTTGTGTGGGTACGCCGGTTTCGGATGGAGTCGGTCCGCTCGGTAGTGGCGGCCTCTGCACCAGGGCGATTCCCTGGCCTCTCTCGACATCAAGGATGCGTACCTGCACGTTCCCTTCTGCGCCCTGCGCTTTGCGGTTGGGGAGGATCACAACCAGTTCGTGGCCCTCCCGTTTGGCCTGGCATCGGTGCCTCGGGTTTTCACCAAACTGCTGGCCCCGGTTCTGGCTCTGCTGAGGCAGAGGGGCATTGCGGTGGTGGCGTATCTGGACGACCACCTCCTGCGAGCAGAGTCGGCTCCAGCGCTCAGCGATGTGACGATCATCCTGCATACTCTGCAGGAGTTCAGATGGGTGATCAACCTCCCGAAGTCTGTTCTGCTTCCGTCTCACCGCCTGGAATATCTGGGGCTGATCCTGGATGCAGCCCAGGTGAAGGTTTCAAACCAAGCGGCGGACGCTTCAGTCGGCGGTTCGGTCCCTGCTGTCCCAGAAATGGGCCTCACTCTGGTTTTGCATGCGGGTCCTGGGCCTAATGGTAGCCTCCTTCAAGGCGGTCCCTTATGCTCAGTATCACACCCGGGTTCTGCAACGGGAGATTCTCCAGAGATGGGACAGGTCCCCATCTTCCCTGGAACGGGTGGTCAGGATGGACCACCAAGTAAGGGCCTCGCTGCTCTGGTGGCTGCAGTCCCCGGCTCTTCGGTCGGGGAAATCCTTCCTCCCCCTTCACTGGTCAGTGATCACGACGGACACCAGCCTGACAGGCTGGGATGGGGTCCTGGGGCTGCTCTCAGCCCAGGGATGGTGGTCTCCGGAGGAGTCTAGTCTCCCGATCAATGTCCTGGAATTGCGGCCGATTCGGTGCTGCCTTTCCCATTGGACATCAAGACTACACGGGTGCCCTGTCCGGATTCAGTCGGACAATGCAGCGGCTGTGGCATACGTGAACCACCAGAGCGGGACGAGAAGCTCGGCTGCGGCCTCAGAGGTAGCTCCCGTCCTGCGGTGGGCAGAAAGCCACGTTTCGGCAATCTCTGCCACCCACATGCCGGACAGGCAGACAATCTCAGTCATCAGCGCCTGGACCAGGGAGAGTGGTCCCTGCACCCTGATGTTTCATCAGATGTGTCTGAGATGGGGCGTCCTGGACGTTTACTTACGAGCGTCCCGTCTCAATCGGAAGGCGCGGACCTTCGTGAGTAGGACAAGGGACCCCTTGGCAGACGCGGCGGATGCTCTTGTAGCTCCATGGGCTCGGTATCGGCTCACCTATGCCTTTCCTCCTCTGAAACCGCTTCTGCGCAGAATAGAAGCGGAGGGTATCCCGACCATTCTGGTAGCTCCAGATTGGCCACGGTGTCCTGGGTACGCAGACGTGGTACGGATGGTGGTGGACGTTCCCTGGCGGCTCCTGCTTCGCGAGGATCTTCTGTCCCAGGGACCCATCCAGCATCCTGTTTTACCCTCTCTGGCTTTAACGGCCTGGCTTTTGAATACTAGATGTTGAGGAATCGAGGGGTCCTGGACTCGGTGATTCCTACCATGTTGAAGGCCACTTCACGTACGATTTACCACCATACCTGGAAGGCTTGCATTGCCTTGTGCGAAGCTAAGGGGTGGAACCCTCGTTCCTTCTGTGTCTCGGGTTCTGGCCTTCCTGTAGAAGGGCCTCGACCAGAAACTGGCGTTGCGCACTATCAAGGTTCACGTTTCTGCTTTGGCGATCTTTTTTCAGCGTCCTTTGTTGACGCATTCACTGATTCGTACTTTCATGCAGGGGATTCGGCAGGTCACCCCTGCAGGTACGGTCGCCTTTGGCGCCATGGGACCTCAATTTCAGAAGCCGTCTTTTGTGAGTATCGGGGAAATCTCTCTGCAGTTGCTTTTGCAGGAAGTGGCTTTCCTGATTGGCTATCACATCCGCCCGGCGGGTGTCTGAGTTGACGGCTCTGTCTTGTAGGTCTCCTTATCTTGTCCTACATTAAGATAAGGTGGTCTTGCGCCCCTCACCTTCTTTTTTTGCCAAGGGTGGTGTCATCTTTCCACATCAATGAGGACATTGTCCTTCCTTCGCTTTGCCCGCGCCCGTCTCACCCTAAGGAGGTCGCTTTGCACTCCCTGGATGTTGTTCGGGCCCTGCGGGTGTATCTGGCGTCCACAGCCTCTTTTCGGAGGTCAGATGCTCTTTTTGTCGTGCTGGATGGTCCACGCAAAAGTTTGGCTGCCTCCTCGGCCACTATCTCATGTTGGTTTAGACAGACTGTGTCCTGAGCCTATGCTGTTCGGGGTCTGGAGCCTCCCTTCCGGTTACGGCTCACTCTTCCAGGGCGATTTTAGCACTACCTGGGCTTTTCAACATCGGGTGTCTGTCTCAAGTGTGCAAGGCAGCTACTTGGTCCTCTGTGCACACCTTCTCAAAGTTTACAAGTTGATGTTTCTAGCATCCTTGGATGCTGCGTTTGGCCACAAAGTTGTGCAGGCGGCTGTGTGAGACACGTGTGGTTCCTCACTGAGGGTTCGGTTGGGTGTAGTTTCTGTTGTTCTGTTACCCACCCCTCATTTTTGGCACTGCTTTTGGACGTCCCACTTAGTCCTAAGAGTTGCTGTGCCTGTCGCCGAACGAAAGAGAAAATGGGATTTTTTTGACTTACCGTAAAATCCCTTTCTCAGTTCGACAGGCACAGCACCCACCCCTCTGGATGTTGCACTGCTTGTTACGAACTGAGCTAGCAGAGCTGGGTATGGGGTTATCTGCCAGTGAGGACTGCCCCCTGGGAGGGGCTGTGTCTGTTACTGTTCTTTTTTTCCTGTTAGAACTGCCTGTTCTGCCTAGTAAACTCCTTAAGAGGGCAGTATAACCCACTTAGTCCTAAGAGTTGCTGTGCCTGTCGACGAACTCAGAGAGGGATTTTACGGTAAGTCGAAAAAATCCAGTGTTTTGATCTGTTGAAGTCTATGAAACCAGATAAGTCCCTGGCCCTTTCCATAAAATGCACAGATGTGAGCTACATCCATAGGAAACTATGTTAAATGGACTGTAGTGTGTTTCTACAAAACTGAAAACGCATTAGAAAATGCATAGGTGTGAACCAGGCCTAATTGAACAAGCTGAAGTTAGAAGCTGATTGGCTACCATGCACAGCTGCACTCTCCAGTTTTAGTAAAGTAACCTCATTGGGTATCTCCTTGCACACTGGAGGGATAACAATAATTCTAGGGTCATCATTCACAGTTTGATCTAAACTGATGACCAGTATTGTGTTGTGGGCACTAAAATTACCTATTGTATTTTTCACTGAAAATATGGATTTGATAAATGTGTGCTAATTTTCAATAAAATTTCAACTACCACCAAATATGCCTGTTCAATGTTTGGACTTTTAACTAATTTTCAGGCCTGAAATGTGCATTTTAACTATTTTACTAAATATGTATTGCCATTAGCCTGTTGCAAGAATATGGTGGGTACAAGAGAATTTAGGAAATAAAAGATGCATTCAAAATGGAGAGGGAATGCTTCATAGCAAGTTGCTTATTGTGATACACTGTGGAGAAATGTTTTGTTAACCACTTCTCTTTAGGTGGATGTCATGACGTCGCTACCTTTGAGAAGTGATATCTGAATGGTGCCTGGATGCTGCGTTTTGCAATGGCCGCCATTTTATTCTCTAGGGTGTTAGAAAAATATATACTGTATATACTCGAGTATAAGCCGTCTCGAATACAAGCCGAGGCACCTAATTTTACCACAAACTGGGAAAAGTTATTGACCCGAGTATAAGCCTAGGGTGGCAAATGCAGCAGCCAGGACACAGGGACAGGGAGCCAGGACACAGGGACAGGGAGCCAGGACACAGGGACAGGGAGCCAGGACACAGGGACAGGGAGCCAGGACACAGGGACAGGGAGCCAGTACACAGGGACAGGGAGCCAGGACACAGGGACAGGGAGCCAGGACACAGGGACAGGGAGCCAGGACACAGGGACAGGGAGCCAGGACACAGGGACAGGGAGCCAGGACACAGACTGAAGCCAGAACACAGGGATTTTAGCCAGGAAACACTGTAGCCAGAACACATAAGGGATGAGTAAGGTAGATTCACATTAAACAGAGCTGTGCTGCTTCTAAGAGCCGTTCTGTGCTTTGTAAGTGTGGTTAAACACATTGGAATGCAAAGAATGCTGAGAATGCAGAGAGAGAGCTGCAGCTCTTCACGAATCTGACACCTCTCTCAGCATTCTCTGCATTCCAATGTGTTTAATCACAGTTACAAAGCACAGAACGGCTCTTAGAAGCAGCACGGCTCTGTTTGATGTGAATCTACTCATCACCCACAGACACTGACTCGAGTATAAGCCGAGGGGGGTCTTTTTCAGCACAAAAAATGTGCTGAAAAACTTGGCTTATACTCGAGTATATACGGTATATAATGTTTTTGTGGGTTCTAAGTCATTTTATAGCAAAAAAAAAACTGATTTTAACTTGTAAACACCGAACCCAAAAAAAGGGCTCGGTACTGAGGTGGTTAATATGTCAGTGTAGTGATACTGTGCAAAACTTACCATTCTTTTCCTTGTGATGCAGAAGGGCTGAGTGAGGAGCCTTCGAAGAAAAGATCTACAGATGAGGCTTCTAAAACAGAAGCATGTCCAACCAACCTTACTGAAGACTTGAATTCATCGACCAATATAGTTTGGAACGTTGATGATTGCCAAGAGGTACAACAGACAGACACAGGCCTTAGCAGTTCTGCTGCACCTCAGCACTGCAGTGTCGGCAATGAATCTAATCTGAAAACGGTGAAAGATGGCGTACAGATAAGCACATCTACTGTGCAAGCCCCTCGCAGAGCCACTGATGCGGACATTAAGGAAAGACAATCCTTCTTTAACAAACTCTATAAAAGAGTTGCTTGGAAGTTGGTCTCTGTTGGTGGGTTTAATCCAAACCATGATTATACAGAAATACTTGATGAATGTATTAAAACTTTAAAATCCACACTGGACGTTGCTTTTGTACCGCTGAAAGACCTGGCAGAATTGCCTCAAAACAAAACTTCTCAGGAAAATATGGTGTGTGAATTGAGATGCCAGGCAGTTTACATTGGCATGGGTTGTGGAAAAACCAGAGCGAGTGCCCAAGCAGTAGCATCTAGAGAAGCAATAAAACTTTTTCAGAAGAAGAAATTGGTGGTGAAGATCTGTAAAAGGAAGTACAGTGGTCGTGAGGTTGAAGACTTGGTTCTGTTGGATGATGAGTCTCGTGCCCCACAGTTGCCTCCAGCGTTGAAAAACCCCCAGGATCTTCTATGAGACACTTTATTACCCAAACTCCGAAATACAGAGTTCTAATGCTTTACAGTTTATATGTTACAAGAATACTTTTTCAAATATTTTGTATTTCTGTTTTAATATGGAAATGTTATCAGTCTTCACAAAGTAACAGCTTTTTTTTTTCTACTTGCTTAGAATCATTGGGGATTATTTAATTTGTGGTTTTATGTGTATAAAAATCATTTTAAAATTAAACAGTTTTTTTCCTTTAACATATCACCCATTGCAGTCCCAAAAACATTAGTGGGTTTGTATATTTACCTTTCTATACAAAAATAGAATAAAGATTTAAAACTATAACTACATGTATTACTACCCCATTTATCAGGTTCCCAAACCTATTCAATTGTGAGTTTTAATTTTCTCTCTCTCAAAGATCCAGAATAAGCTTTCTAGGGCTATGATTTATGTTGACCCCACATCTTACAATCTGATTGTACTGTCTTATTTTGGTCTAACAAGTATGCGGCGCAAGGCCCTGCCTGATTGGATAGATTAGGCAAGCCCTCTAATCACACAGTAAATTAAGTTGATTGTATGGTCAGATTGTCTATGCTGTTTCTCCTATGGTCACTTTCTGTGCCAATCTTCTTTATAAGAATCAAGTCATTGAACTTGTGTTCTAGCCATGAGTTCTTGTGAGTAGTGTGTAAGGCTAAGATGCAAGAATGTTTTAGTATGAATAGGCCTAGAAATTTCCCCAATCGGTAGATAAATCCTAAAAAAAATACAGCCCTCTGATGTGAGATAAGCTCAGTTGCAGCAGCATTTGACCGTGCTCACATTTGTGTATGGCAAATGGCAGTTAAAGGAGAAATATGGCCAAACTTGGCTAAGCTTCTCCAATGGACCGTGTGCAATTCGTTATGCCCTCCTGTGACCCATTTTCACCCAACATCACCCAGCCGCTCCAAGCTGGGGAAAGATTTTATTCCCTAGGGTGTCTGCTAAATATCTATAATGTTTGGGGGTTTTGAGTAATTTTCTAGCAAAAAATTATGATTTTTACATGTAGGAGAGGAGTGCTGGCATTTGCATGGTATGGAAGTGGTTAAAATGACGCTGAACAATATTGTTCTATTAAAAATAACCCAAACACATCCACTACCCAATGGCCCTGTAATCCATTTTTCATGAAATTATTTCTTACTGACACTATAGCCAGTCATAAACTGTTCAAAATTCCAACGGTTTAGCAGGGACTGGCTGGATTTCGATCTATCTATGGGCAGGCTTGGTTGTACTGAAGCTAATCTGAGTTGACTTCAGTACAACCATCATGTTCGGGTTTTTTGGTTTGATTATTGCTGGCAGCTATGGCTATAGTGATAATTGTATTCTAATGGCTGGCAAACCTCCTTCTGTCAGAATACAATAGCGCAGCAAGAAGGTTTCCCTCATTAACATTGAATGTGTTGATGGGGGAATCAAGCAATCTTATTTTCCTTCAACCATTTGGGGAATACTGGTCAACTGAAAAGGGGAGCTCAAGATGTACAAACACCCAAAGAGTCTCTCCCTTCCACACTACAGAGATTTACTCGACAGGCAATAAAAAAACAAGCTTTAAAGGACTGGCAGTTTCTAATGTAGAGAAAGAAAAGCGCATATACAGTATGTGACCCCTATGATTTAGTGTGGTGGGTGAGGCGAAACATGTCAGGGGGCATGGACCGAGGAGTGCCATTGACTGAGGCTTTCAGGTAAATACAGCCACACTAGAATCTGCTATGGTGAGCAGCTTCATGCTTCTATATACACTGCTCAAAAAAATTAAAGGAACACTTTGAAAACATCAGATCTCAATGGGGAAAAAAAATATCATGCTGCATATCTATACTGTCATGGACTGGTAATTTGTTAGGAATGAAAGGGTGTCACATGATTTGATGGAAATGAAAATTATCAATTTACAGAGGGCTGAATTCAAAGACACCCCGAAAATCAAAGTGAAAAAATGATGCAGTAGGCTAGTCCATTTTCCTGAAATTTAATTGAAGCCATTCAAAATGGTACTCAGTAGTTTTTATGGTCCCCACGTGCTTGTATGCATGCCTGCCAACATCCAGGCATGCTCCTAATGAGACAATGGTATTTCCTCCTAGATCTGCACCAGCAAATCACGGAGCCCCTGAACAGACTGAGGTACAACCTAGTGGCGTCGGATGGACTGAAGCATAATGTCCCAGAGGTTTGCTTTTGGCCATTTAATGGTATCAATTCCTGCATCCTCCAGGAACTGGCTGCATCCTCCTGCCACATGAAGCCAGGCCTTGTCGTGCACCAGGTGGAACTCAGGACCCACTGCACCAGTGTAGGGTCTGACAATGGGTCCAGGGATTTCCTACCAATGCCTAATGGCAGTCAGGATGCCATTGACTAGCCTGTAGAGGTCTGTGTGCCCCTCCATGGATATGCCTCTCCAGACCATCACTGACCCACCACCAAACTGGTCATGCTGAACAATGTTACAGGCGACATAACATTCTCCACGGCTTCTCCAGACCCTTTCACATCGCGTGCTCAGAGTGAACCTGCTCTCATCTGAAAAGCACAGAGCGCCAATGGTGAATCTGCCAATTCTGGTGTTCAATGGCAAATGTCATTCGAGTTCCATGGTGCCGAGCAGTGAGCACAGGTCCCAATAGAGCACGTTGGGCCCTCAGGAAGTCTGTTTCTGATTGGTCAGAGTCATTCACACCAGTGACCTGCTGGAGGTCATTTTGTAGGGCTCTGGCAGTGCTCATCCTACTTCTTGCACAAAGGAGCAAATACTGGTCCTGCTGATGGGTTAAGGACCTTCTATGGCCCTGTCTAGCTCTCTTAGAGTAACTGCCTGTCTCTTGGGATCTCCTCCATGCTCTTGAGACTGTGCTGGGAGACACACAAAAGCTTCTGGCAATGGCATGTATTCGTGTGCCATCCTGGATGAGTTGGACTGCCTGTGCAACCTCTATAGGGTCCAGTTATCGCCTCACGCTACCAGTAGTGACACTGACCCTAGCTAAATGCAAAACTAGTGAAAACCAGTCATAAAAGATGAGTAGGGGAAAAATGTCAGTGGCCTCTACCTGTAAAATCATTCCTGTTTTGGAGGTCGTCTCATTGTTGTCCATCTAGTGCACCTGTTGTTAATTTAATTTACACCAAAGCAGCTGAAACTGATTAACAACCCCCTATGCTACTTAACCAGATCAATATCCCAGTTTAATTGACTTGATGCTATACTCTGATTAAAAAGTGTCCCTTTAATTTTTTTGAGCAGTGCATATGTGACCTCAAATCCAACTGGACACACATGGCCCAAGCAAAAAAAAGCAACATAGAAAACGACACATATACATTTCTCTACCTGTTACGAAAAGCCAGCAAGATAAAAGACTCCAGTCAGAAAGCTGATGGCACCTTGGTGTTTCTCACGGCATGGAAGCACCTTATATACTGTATGTTGTACAAGGCCCTACCGCTCACCAGCTGAATACCCTGGACTACTGCAGGGCTGCTCCCCCAAAAGGAAATTGCACCAGTTCTGGCCAGAAGGCCCCAAATGCCCCCCAGTACACCCAAAGGGAAGTATGTTGCAACCACACACTGTGTTTAGGCTTTGCAAAAATATTCAGCCGACTCTCCTTTTTTCATTAGCTGTTTAGTAATTTATAAAATTTAATTTGTAGTGGAGATAATCACCTTGAAACATAACGTGGAAGCTACCATTGCTGACCCCTCCTGAAAATGCAGATTTGAATGCTGCTCTGAAGAAGAATTGCATACTGAAGTCTCTTCAGAAACTGAGATCTACTGTGCCCCTGATGTGCTCAGTGGTTCCTCCCACCAACCCCTCTCACTACAGCACAAAATATTGACATTGAGGTTGGCGAAAGGAACCATAGTGTAGAAGGGAACCAGGACATTGACACTCCCAGGAGCAGAAGCTGGTAAATGACCTAAACATTCATGTGCTAGATTTGACTTTAAAAGTAGAATCCCATACAGAATTCTGCACGTTCCTACCCCAAAGTGACAGGTGATCACCTGCTTGAGTGCTGTATTCTGGAATGCATGAAGTGTCATGTGTTCTTATTACCTGGAGATAGGGTTGTCTCTCAGTATCATTGAGTTGCATGGAGAAAGTAAATACAACCAGTACAAGCATGAGACTTCAATACAAAATTCTAAAAATATGGGCCTTTTGGCTAAGATCAAGATCAGTGTAGTCTCTGTTACCAATTTCCAGCAGGGGTGCTCCACCATTATTCTCTTCTTCTGGTTGGAATGGCTGGCTGTATAGTATCCCTGCTGGTATGCTGGGGCCCTGAGGAATCTTCTCATGACAACAGAAACCAGAGCATTCCTAGGTAATGGAGGCTAGTACTTCCCTGGTGGAGGATTTCAAATTGCCCAGTGCATCCTGATTTAGGAAGTGCTACCTGGCCTGGCCAGATGCTGGGAAGGCAGAGATCCTGTGATGTCACGTACCACCCTGGGAGTGGTGCCCCTAGGGTGCCGGAATAACACTATGGGTTTGGGCCCCCACTGAAATGACACTGGGCCACAAAACTTCCTGAGCTAGGCCTTTTGGCTGAGACCAGGACAACTTTTGTTACCAGGCCTAGCCAATTCATCTGCACTGGCACTTTTTCAGTTTGTATACTTATTTTTTGCTCTCCACGTATGTTGACCTGCACCAATATATGTGTTCCTTTTCACTCAGGATGGGTGTGGGTCTTCAGTCCTCCTCATAAGTCTAGGGAGATGTGTTCGAATCCCCACTCCCCTGCTTTGGGGGGATCTCTTCGGGAGAGCCTTTTACTTAGAACTTGGCGGTCACTTTGGTTATTCATATGGAGAGGGGCCTGCCAGGCCTTTTGGCTCGGTGGACCTGAGTGTGCCTTACCACGTCAGGATTGTGCACCCTGGGGAGGGGTGAAGGAAGGAGACCTTCATCTTTGGGAGGGGATCAAAGACATAACTAACTGCAATTTTTTTGTTCACTTTTGATGTTTAGTGGCCACAGGAAGAGCAGTGTGCATAGCGAGAACCAGAGGAAGGCCAAACAGAATAGTAAACGTAAAATGTCACTAAACCCACATCATAAAAAAACTATAAATAAATGGTGTATTACATGCTGTTCATACTCACTCAGTCACTTTGGAATTTGTTTTCTGTATTCTGCAAAAGTCTGGTTGATCCTGCTGTTCTCTATCTCCCCGTTCTGTCCATGTCCCCAATGCAGCTAGGGATTTTGCAGAGCGGTGTTGGCAGCTCTGCACATGCTCAGTTTTCAGTGAGATTCTATGCTGAGCATTTCCTCCCTATAACATCTGAGCAACCCATGCGACTATAGAGTCACACGTGGGTGTATACACAGTTGTAAATGACAGCCCACTCCCTCCCTCCTCCTCCATGTCCACTAATCAGCTAAACACAATAGGGGTGATATATTACATCTTGATTGATGGAGTCCTCACCTTCCTGGTATTCTAAGACACAGGCTGTGACTGGCAGGAACCATGTTATTGCCAAAAAATAATAAAGATTTGATTTCAAATATATATTTGCATGACAATTTAAAACAGTTTATTGAAATGAATTATTTACAGTATTGTTACTCTGTGTTTTAAAGGCTGTTTTTTAACATGTGACCAGTAGCAGAGGAATACAAGCTCCCCCTGCTTATGTTTCCCTGCAGACAGGCTGTAAAAGAGCGGGTTCATGTGACCGCTGTGTATCGATTACTTGTTTTTTGTTTATTAATATAATTACAGTGCCACCATCCACATATTTTACACATCACTTTAAATGTAGGCACTCTTTTTACGTCTCCAAACTGGCCAAATGTTCCTCCCTATACGGAACCAGAGGAGTACAGCTAAAAATCTATTTTCCATGCAGCTACGCATGCACTCAAACTGCAAGATATCATGAGATCATTGAGAAGAAAACTTTTTTTTTTCTACAAATTAGTGTAATCTAGTACAAGGCATGCACAAGATGAAACGCATGACGTTTGCGTCTCATTCCGCATAAGCGTTTGTTGAAGAAAAAAGCCTATTCAACAAAAATGTTATGTGGTATGTAACATGCACAACAGCGTGTGCAAATAATTTTTTTTCCTTCCAACAGATTGTTATGTGGTATGAGATGAGGCTCAAATGTTATTAGTGAGCTAGCAGAGAATTTGGAAAAGGAGGCAGACCACCTATTACTTTTTAAAGGAAAAAAACATGGTTTTCCAACTCGAGGGGGGAGACAGAGCATAGAGAATGGGGAAACAAGGTGCAAGAAGGGCGTAAGTAACTAAAGTGGAACTTAAGTCCTGCTAGATCACTTCAGGCTGGCCCCTTTTTCAGGTATAGCTATGGAAAACTTTAAAAATAAGTGTCTATATTGTTTAAAATTCAGTAATACACTGTCTCACCCTGCTTTGCACATGCTCAGTTGATTTCTGTTTTTAGGCACTGCTGAGTTTGTAGAGGCCAATCTGCAGTTTACTGTCCCTCAGGCTTTAAGGGGGCCGGACTGTGACCAGTGGAAGTAGAAAATACCCCAGCATCAGTACCCCATCATTGATATCAGTGGGAGAAATAAATAATCCATACACATCCACTATTTAATAGACCTGTAATCTATTTTTCATGAAATTGCTTCTTAGCCCCCTTTCACACTGACGGACCAATTGGGTCCGCCTGCCAGTTTTTCAGGCGGACCTGATTGACCATCCATAGCACTCTATGGAGCGACGGATGTTAGCAAACATATGTTCGCTGACCCCCGTCAGCATCCGGTCCGCTAAAAACAGACGGATGGGGATGGCGGATTGGTTAACAGTCAGATGGAAACGGACAGGCAGACCATTTGATCCGTCCACACCATAGAGAAGAGTGGGCTGTCTCTGTGTCTGATCTGCATAGCGGAGCAGACCTGTCATCCACCTGCTCAGTGGGGATCAGCGGACAGATCCCTTGTTGAGCAGGTGAATATGCTTGGCAGAGTCTGCCCTGTCTGAAAGGGGCCTTACTGTATTCATCCTTCTTGTAACTTCCTCTGTGAGTTCCGAAACCTTCAATTTCCCATGCACTTTCGTAAGGAACAAGCAGTGCACATTAGTTGTGGTCCTATGCACTGCTCTATGCGCACTACATATCCCATAGTCCTTAGTCAATCTTGGGAGCGAGCATAAGACTCTAACAGGAATTTGGATCACAGAAGCAAAAAAAAAAAAAAAGGAATCTGGACATCTGGAGGAGGTGAGAGCAAGAAGGTACGTTTTTAAGTTAAAAATACAAACTTGAATAGAATTAGATATTTTTAAAACCAGAGTTTAGTGTCACTTTCATTTTACCCAGCCGCCGTATGTACGGTATATGCAGTATATGTCCTTGAACGGCAGCGGTGGATATCATGATCACAGGCTGCAGCTGCCATGATCCTGGTATCATTTTTTATATCAAGTGATAGGATTTCTGGTAAAAGTGACCTGAGCAGCTCTACAGCTGCCTGATCACTTTTACAGGTGGCAGAAAGGGGACCAATCGACCTGTCACATCAGATGCAGTAGGATGAATGGGAGGAACTTCCTTTGTTCCTCCCCTTCTGTAATGTCGGAAACCGGAAGCGACAAGGATTTAGTTACTTTTAGTTTCGCTTTGCTTGTTTGCAAGCCATTTCCAGCTTGTGAAGCAGCTGATCAAATCGCTTTTGGTTTGATCGGCTGCCTTGGAGGGCAGAGGAGAGATCTAGGGTCTAATAGACCCCAGATCTCTCCATAAAGAAGATCTGTCATGGCCCAAACTATCAAAAGGGATGTTGTTCTTCCTTTGTGATAGCAATAAAGTTCATTTAAAAATGTTTAAAGGACAGTGTAAAAAAATGTAATTTAAATAAAATAAATACATTTAAAAAAAATCTAAATTTAAAGCACCCCCCATGTTAATGTGAATGCACATGTAGGTCCAGCACGCGTATATAAATGGTGATCGCACCACACGTGAGGTATTGCTGCAAACATCAGAGTGAGAGCAATAACTCTAGTGCCAGACCTTCCATGACACTCTAAGCTGAAAACCTGTATAGGCTTTTAAAGCATTGCATATGGACAATTTAATGTACCATAGTTTGTCACCATTCCATGGGGGTTTTAAAGAATGACATGTTAGGCATCTACTTACTCAATGTAACATCATCTTTTAAATTTTACAAAACATTGGGCATTATATTGTGTTTGCGTGCAATAAAATTCATCAAAGTGTTTTTTTTTTCCTGAAAATTTACATTTGAAAAACCGCTGCACAAATATCATGTGACAAAAAAATTGCAACACCCACCATTTTATTACCATTAACCAAATATACTGTGCAGCACTACAGAGAGAAGTATAAATCCACTAAGATCATGAGTTGTGCAAAACTGCTGAAAAACAAAAGTGCTAATGCGAAACGGACCCACGTGTGCAATTATCATATAACAATATAAAGCATCAGTGCATAATTGACTCCATACATGAAACAATAATACAAATATAGTGCAAATCAATTCATATATAACGTGCTAGTGCAAAAAACGTTCACCAGTGCAAATATCAGATAGCAGCAAAAAAAGTTCATCAGAAAGCATCACAGTAAATTGAGGTAGATCCAGGAGGAAGGGTCCCTGATTAGTGCAAGGAAATTCAAAATGCTTAGTACTATCCTCCACTGGTTTGATTAATCGCTCACCTCACTTAAAGTGGTTGTATACTCTCCTATCGTTTTCAGCTAAGGAAGCTGACATCTTAGCCTCTGTTTAATCTGCAACTGCCATGGTGCTGCACATGTGATCCATTATGACACCACCCATTGGATGGTTTGCTAGTTTGGTTGAGAGCACAATCAAGGAGACAGCTAGCATTTCCGGCATGCCGGGAATATTAACTGTTCTTTGACACTATCAAATCGATGGGTAGACAACCACTTTAAGAGTCAAAAGCGCATTGATCCCCACCGTGGGATAAGATAAACAGCTGATGCAGACTTCCAATGCTAGTCTCCTTGCTAATACACCCTGGACTTCCTTACGGTCACAGCGGACCATAAATCATCTCCGTAATAGCATATGTAAAGAGATAAGGCAAAAAGGATCTAGTGCTCTCTGTTATACATTTTATTAGGCTCAGAAAAAGTAAATTTAACACTTACAAAATCTCGCACATAAAGCCGTGCGAGCTGGAAACAGCATGTGTACAGCTTGTCTACAGAGAATCTCTAGATGGCCATGGTATGACGCCCAGGCGCAGGCTCCTCCCCTAGACGTACCATCAGGGCGTGACTTCTTCAGTAGGGGTGGAACCTAAGCATCAGACGTCCTGCTTAAATACACCATCCGCCCAAGGGTGGTAATTCAAAACATTCATGCAGTTTATCCCCTGGGAGAGACAAGGACTGCACACTGCTCGCTGATTGATTTTTGTCACTATTTTTTTACCATTTTATTCTCCAGGGACTTACATTCAGAAAATATACAGTATAATGTTATAAATCATTTTCTAGCAAATAAAATGCTGATTGTTACATGTACATTATTATTATTATTATTATACAGGATGTATATAGCGCCAACAGTTTCCGCAGCACTTTACCCCATGAGGGCAGACAGCACAGTTACAATACAATTCAATACAGGAGGAATCAAAGGGCCCTGCTCGTTAGAGATTACAATCTAGAAGGGAGGGTCAAGTGAAACAAAAGGTACAAAATAGGAATTTTTTAACGGGACTTTAGGACTCATACACAGGCGTATTAAAAAAAATAAGCAAAACGTTGGGCCCGACATCAGGAAAAAATCGGCGTCAAAAACGCGCTTTCGTCTGTGTTTTGCATCGGCATTAATGAGCGTTAGTGAGCGTTGGCGTCAATAGTCATTTTGTTTGAAAAAACATTCCTCTGCTATTTTTCAACCTGAAAACGCCAGCGCTAAAAACGGCAGTTAACGTCGTGACGGCGTTAGTGAGCAGTTTGCCAACTCAGCGTCAAAAACGCTAAAATGTTACAGCCTCGGTACGCGCTGGCCATCGGTTCTACTTTCAGCTCGCTAACGCCGACGCCATCTACAGCTCACCAGCTTGGTGTTTTTATGGGGCCATTGAATAACATTGAGAGCTGCAAAAAACGCTAAAAAATGTGGCTTCAAAAAACGTTCATGTGTATGAGGCCTTAAAGGCAATGCAAAATAGTCAAGTATAATAAAATATGATTTTATTGAAATATTTTTAAAATTGTATATTTGGAAATTTCTAAAATATAGGTGAAAAAAAAACATCACAGAGCACAGAAAGTACTTAATGTAGAATGGAACTCCAACTTCAACTTCTTAGTAAGTCTTCTTCAGGGAGTTTTTATTCCATACAAGAGTACATTCAATACACTAAGAGACAAATAACGATAAATATCATGGGTCTCAAAATAGAGCATTGTGGGAGATTAGCTTTTGTGGATCACCTTTCCTGGGTAAAGGGGTAGCAGGAAGACCAACTTTTTTAAAAGTCTGGAGGGTTACCAACTCTATTTAGAAAAGGTTGCAAATCATAAAACAAACAAAACAGTAAAACAAAACCTTGCCGTCTGGCACTAAACTATTACAAAGCAGGAGGCCTCTTTATACGATGTCAGGGCTTGTCCCTGACACCTCAAAACACACAAAGTGCAAACCTTTACTTCTTTGCAGTCTTTAGAGCAACCAAAATCCAACTCAGTTTTTGAAAAACTGAGACCCAGGGTGAGCTCCTGTGAGATCTCTTCCTGTTCCTTATATCCAGCTGTTGAGGGGTTTGGGTGGACCAGAAACTCCGGGCCTGAACCAGCCCTGCCATGGTGGCTGGCAAAACCCAGCTCAGACTCACCAGTCCACTCCAAGTGAACACATGCGAGGTGACAAATAACACCCATCCACTATTGCACCTCACATAACGTCACATATCCCCCCTCTCTGCTCAAGCCCCTGTGTCTGAGCAATTGTTATACCCAAACAGTGGACTCGGGAAAAGCCATCTGCATTGTTTTGCAACTTTTCTGCCCTATGTTCCACTGTGAACTTGTAGGGCTAAAAACCACCTTGTCACCCGAATATTCTCCCTGTTATTGCATATCCGCTTCAGGGGCATGGTCGGTGACCAGTCTAAACGGCCTGCCCAAAAGATAATACTTCAAGCTTTCCAAGGCCCATTTAATCGCGAGACACTCCTTCTCAACTATTGCATAATTTTTTTTTTGTGCCGGTTCAGTTTCCAGGTTAGGTATACAACCGGGTGCTCCTCCCCGTCTCTGATCTGGGACAGTACCACCCCTAGACCCACATCAGAGGTGTCAGTCTGCACCACAAACTCTTTGGTGAAGTCCGGGGTGACCAGCACTGCTTGTACACATAGGATTTGCTGCTTCTGGAATGCCTTCTCAGCCTCCGGGCTCCACTTCACCATAACCAACCCTCTGCCCCTTGTCAGGTCCGTCAGGGGAACGGCAATGGCGGCAAAGTCTGGTATGAAGCGCCTATAGTTCCCCAGGAACGCACGCACCTGCTTTTTAGTTCTCCTTGAGACCGATGGCACACTTTTTGGGGTTGACCGTGAGCACTGCTTTCCTGAGGAAATCCACAACCGCTTGCACCCAGGGCAAATGGGATTCCCAATCAGGACTGTGGATGACCACATCATCCAACTAGGCAGCTGCATAGGGGCCGTGTGGCCTCAAGGTCTTGTCCATCATCCTCTGGCATGATGCAGGTGCCCCATGCAGACCAAATGGCATTCGTTTGTACTGGAAGGAGCCCTCAGGAGTAGAAAAGGCTGTTTTCTCTTTGCAAACAAATATATGGCGCAACACCCTGAAAAAACATATAAATCCCATCAAGTCTTTTTAAAATAGTCTATATGTGGCTGGCATGAGAACCAGCATTAGTAAAAAGTCCCAGCACAAAGGTCAGCCTTCTTTGGATAAGAAGCAAAGCCCTTGTAACACTGGAAGAAAAGAGGCGCCTCTAAGTGCAGACTTTAAAAACTATTTATTAAAACCAACAATTGGCAACTCACATGAGACAGAAGAGAAAAGGCACATGAGCAGGTCCTCAAAGGGGTAACATCAGTGAGACACCCATAAGCCAGGATTCACAGCACCAACATGAACTGTAGCAAGCGCCCTGTGAGCTGGTAACCAGCCAGAGACAGGGGAATCTGGAAGCGAGGCTTGGTTCTATGGTGGCTAGAGTCCCGGGATGATGACGTCACTGGACAGCGGCACGGTATCTGAGCCGGCGTTCTGCGATTGCTGTGCCAGCTGTGCTCCTTTATAGGTCAGGACCAAAGGGATTTGTTTTATGTGCAAAGTAAGGGGCGGGATGGGCTCTTTGGCTGACTCTGTTAGGGGTATCTGCCAGTAGCCCTTAGTTAGGTCTAGGGTTGTTATGTACTGGGCCCCTCCCAACCTGTCCACAAGTTTGTCTACCCACGGCATCGGGTATGCGTCAAACTTAGACACGTTATTCAGCTTCCTGAAATCATTACAGAACCGGATAGTGCCATCGGGCTTTGGGACCAGCACTACGGGGCTCGACCAGGTGCTGTGGGACTCCTCTATCACGTCCAACTCCAACATGTTTTTTATTTCCTTCGCCACCACCTCCCGTCTAGCCTCAGGTATCCGGTAGGGTTTTACATTTACGCTGACCCCTGGTTCCGTAACTATCTCATGTTGTATTACGGTGGTCAGTCCGGTAGGGGAGAGAAAAAAGTCTCTATTTTTAGTTATAAATTCCTTTACGTTATTTTGTTGCGTCAGTGACAAGGACTCAGTTATGGGGACGACCGGGGTCAGGGGCAGCCTGTCCTTTTGGGGAGTGGGCACTGCCAATAAACTCTCTCTGCCCTTCCACGGTTTTAAGAGAATAACGTGGTAAATCTGCTCTGGTTTCCTTTTTCCTGGCTGGTAAACTTTGTAGTTCACTTCTCCTACTCTTTCCCTAATCTCAAGGGGGCCCTGCCACTTTGCTAGGAATTTACTTTCAACCGTGTGGACTAGCACCAGCAGTCTGTCTCCGGGGTTGAAAGTCCAGGTTTTGGCACCCCGATTATAAACCCTTCTCTGGGCTTCCAGGGCTTGCTCCATATGCTCTTGTACAAGGGGCAGAACAGCTGCGATTCAATCCTACATCAAGAAGATGTGCTCTATGATGCTTCTATATGGGGTGGCCTCTCC
The DNA here is from genome assembly GCA_018402905.1 of Glandirana rugosa. NCBI lineage: Eukaryota > Metazoa > Chordata > Amphibia > Anura > Ranidae > Glandirana > Glandirana rugosa. The sequence goes on from BLSH010335836.1 coordinate 1,552,015, forward strand.
TTCCCACGTCTCTTTTGTGACATCTAGCAGCCCCCTGGGATGTCTACCATACAAGAGTTCAAAGGGGGAATACCCCGTAGATGCCTGTGGAACCTCTCGTATGGCAAACATGAGGTACGGCAACAAAAAATCCCAATTTCGCCTATCTTTATCCACTACCTCTTGCTCTTGAGGGTCTTGTTAAATCTTTCCACCAAACCGTCAGTTTGGGGGTGGTAAACAGAGGTACGGAGATGGGAGATTTTGTACAACTTGCACAATTCTCTGGTCACTCTGGACATGAATGGGGTACCCTGATCTGTCAAGATCTCTTTTGGGATCCCCACCCGACTAAACACCTGGACCAGTTCCTTGGCCATAGTCTTAGCAGAGGTGTTCCACAAGGGTATGGCTTCAGGATAGCTGGTCGCATAGTCCAGGGTCCCCAGGATGTGCTGGCGTCCCCGGGCAGATTTTACAACTGTTCCCACGAGATGCATGCCGATTCGCTCAAATGGCACTTAAATTATGGGAAGTGGGACAAGGGGACTACGAAAGTGGGGTGACGGGGCCGTCATTTGACACTCAGGGCATGATTCACAATATTCTCTGATGCCTGCATACAACCCAAGCCAGAAGAATGTCTGGGTTATTCTCTCCCTGATGTTCTCCATACCCAGATGTCCCCCCATTACATGGCCATGGGCCAGATCTAACACCATCCTGCGGAAGGGTTTGGGAACCACTAGCTGTTCTACTTCACCCTCCCCGCATTTTACCACCTGATACAACAAATTATTTTTAAGAGCCATGTAGGGAAAAGACACCCCCCAATTAGGGACCACAGGTTTCCCATCCATCACCTTCACCTGACATCCCGTATTTGCTCTCTACAGAAGTCCTCTCTCCAGACCTCTAAGTCAGGTACTACATTCGGTTCACTCTCACAGTCAGGGTCAAATACATTTTCTGGGTCATTAGCCACCAGCTGGGAGCTATCTACCGGCTCCTCCGCCTCCCCAGCCATTACAGGAAAAGGAAGAGGGTCTCCTTCTTCCTTGGTCCTGCCACCAATCTCTCCTTCCGTTTGGCAAAAAGGGTCTGGTGAGAACTCCTGTGCCTCCTCAGCACAACCTCCAAAAATGTGGAAAATCCCTGCCCACTAGGGCTTCATGAACTAGGGAAGGTACCACTCCCACTGAATGGGTCATTCTGCCGCAAGGGGTGTCAATCTCGACCAGCGGGTAGTCATGAGTGTCCCCATGGGTGCAAATGACCCTTTTGACAAACATTATCACACTACTAGAGTCAAGCAGCACAGTGACGGGTTTCCCGTCAATAGCAATCACACACATTTGCTTCTCTATGCCACTTGAACATGATGCAGTACATGCCACCTGTGAAAAAAAGAGAAATGCGTATTTTCATATAAGCATTATCACATTGCATGGGTTCATTATTCAGGGGGGATCTTTCACCCCTGGATACATTGGAGTGGAGCGCAGACGGTTGCAACAAGTCCTCAGCAGCACTGTATTTCTCCACGAGGTCCACCAGTTGGTTTGCCGTTTTGGGGTCCCCATGGCTGACCCACCTCCTCAAAGTAGCCTGGAGTGCATGCAGATACCAGTCCATGACCACCCGCTCCACGATCTGAGGATCTGGTAAAGTCTCTGGCTGTAACCACTTCCTCATGAGATGGATCAAGTCAAACATTTTGGAGTGGGGTGGGTAACCCATGCGGTAGGTCCACTGATGCACCCGTTGAGCCCGAACTGCTATGGTGGCACCCAGGCATGCAAGTATCTCTGTTTTTAAAGACTCATAGTCCTGGGCCAGCTTTATTTAGATAAGGTTGCAAATCATAAAACAAACAAAACAGTAAAACAAAACCTTGGAACTAAACTAATACAAAGCAGGAGACCTCTCTATACAATGTCAGGGCTTGACCCTGACACCTCTAAACAAACAAAATGCAAACCTTTACTTCTTTGCAGTCTTTAGAGCAACCAAAATCCAGCTCTTAGCTCCCTCAGTTTTAGCACACTGAGACCCAGGGTGAGCTCCTGTGAGATCTCTTCCTGGTCGGTATATCCAGCTGGAAAGGGGTTTGGGCGGACCAGAAACTCCATGCCGGAACCAGTCCTGCCACGGTGGCTGGAAAAACCCAGCTCGGACTCACCAGTCCACTCCAAGTGAACGCATGTGAGGCGACAAATGACGCCCGTCCACTATCGCACCTCGCATAACGTCACAGCATGTACATAATATAATAGAAATGAACAGTGTACATAAATTAATGCACAATAAATATAAATAGAAGAGGCTTCATAATATAAACTCACAGTGCTAATGAGGAAGAAAATGCAACAACCTCAAGGTTACTCCCCCAGACTGGGGGCTCCCTCCCTGGTAGAGGCCTCCACAGGACCTCTGCTACATCTTCCACACTTCCACACGACTTCTCCTCCCCCCTGCTGGCAGACTGCTGTATTTAAGGAGGCCTGCCCCCTGCCAATCCAGACTGTAGATTGGTCAGGGCTCTTTGTCATATATCAGGAAGTGACACATCCACCTCCTCATCCATCCCCCTTTCCAGAGCCTTCTCTGCTCAAAGGGAAGGAAACACCAAGGGGTGTTCCTTCCTCCCATCTCCAGCCATTCCCTGAACCACTGCCCAACTCAGATCAAAACATTCAGGCCTGCGCCTACAGTCAGGCCTGACTAAATTTTGCCTCTCCTAGCAAAAAAGACCTCACACAAACCACCTACATTTTGGGGGTGCTACATATAGTATAATGTATCTAGTAAAAAGTAAAAAATAGGATAACATTAAATACAAAGCAAAAAATACAATATCTGCAAGAAATGATGAGCAATAAAAAAATGCAAATTGCAAATGCAGGTAAAAAATGCTGTTATATTGCAAAAAATATATACGTATGTAGTATACACTTACTTCAAATAGAGCTTATCCCATATGACTAGGAAAAGGCAGGGTAGAGAATCTCCATAAGACCAAAGGCCAGGGGCAGAACCGTCAAAAAAGCAGGAGGGGGTCTCCCACAGACACATATTTGTGCAGGGCTAGTTTCCCAAACCCAGAGGATGGGATACATAAGAAGTAGTGTTGAGCGAACCCGGACTGTAACGTTCGGGTCCGTACCGAACTTTTGGGTGTCCGTGGCACGGACCCGGACCCGGACATTTCAAAAATCGTTCGGGTTCGGTCCGGGGTTCTGCTATTTTACTCCACGTGTTGAGAAGCTGCAGGGCAGCCAATCAACAAGCGTTTCACTGGTTTGCCCTTAGAAGCCATCACAGCCATGCCTACTAATGGCATGGCTGTGATTGGCCGGTGCATCATGTGACCCAGCCTCTTTATAAGCTGGAGTCACAGTGCTGCAGTCACATGCTCCTTGGGTTAGTATAGGGAAAGGTAGCTGACGGCGTGAGGGACAGATTTTAGCCATTTTAAGACCTGATCCTGCATCCTGAGATAGATTACTTTACTACTGCTGTCTGTGCTGTTGCTCTGAGGACAGATAGCAGAAATTAGAGATTTCACATACCGCTGCTTTG
>BLSH010335836.1:1563534-1580270 GCA_018402905.1 Glandirana rugosa
ATTTTTTTTTTTAAAAAGAAACAAAGACAATATTTTAAAACGTTTAATCATTAAAAAGAAGTATTTACAACCGGTTTTAAATATGACGATATATAGAAACCATTTTTTTTTTGTTTAATCACATATAATAAACCAGAAACACTTTCAATATCTCAGATGTTCGATACCACGGATAGTGACTTATAACTAGTGTTGACTACATGACTGGTGGATACAGTAAAGAACTCTGGGATTGTTCGGTCCTTTCATTTTTTTTTGGGGTTTAATGGGGAAAAACCTTTCATCTGTAAGGTTCCATAAATCATTCTCCGTACCACTTATTTTGCAAAGAATTGTGGGAAAAAATTATAACTTAAAAAAATTCACCATGCCTCTTACTAAATACCTTGGAATGTCTACTTTCCAAAAAGGGGTAATTTGGGGTTTTTTTTTACTTTCCTGGCTTGTTAGGGTCTCAAGAAATGACATAGGTGGTCAGTACATCAGTTGTGATCAATATTCAGTGATAGGCACCATAGCTTGTAGACTCTATAACTTTCACAAAGACCAAATAATATACACTAATTTGTTTTTTTTTTACCAAAGATATATAGCAGTATAAATTTTGGCCAACATTTATGAAGAAAAATTACTAATTTGCAAAATTTTATAACAGAAACAAAGAAAAATTTTTTTTTTTACAACATTTTCGGTCTTTTTTTAATTATAGCGCAAAAAATAAAAAAGCCAACGGTGATTAAATACCACCAAAAGAAAGCTCTATTTGTGTGAAAAAAAGGACGCAAATTTCATATGGGTACAATGTTGCATGACTGAGTAATTGTCATTCAAAATGGTTAGGAAGGGGGTTTAAGTGCCCAGTGGTCAAGTGGTTAAATACCTTTAGGTCCCATTCCAGATTCAAAGAGCTCAACCAAAAGTTGAGTTCTGATTTGGATTTATTTAATCGACAGATTCTAATAAATAAGGACAAGAAATTTGAAAGGGACAAAAGAGCTTTCGAAACCAAAATGCATACATTTGGGACAAACCACATAATCCACGTGTTAATCACCATACTGTTCTTTCCTCACTTAAATCTAATCAAGCAGAGATGAGTGGTCATTCCATGTCTGACTCCTCTTCCTCAGAGGTTTCACAAAGAAGCACAAAATCCAAGGCTTTTCGGAAAAGATGTACAGGTACCCCAAGCACACATTTGGAGAAGGGTAATAAAAAGCACATTGTTGAACCCAAGGCACCATCAGCACACAACACTGGTGGTAGGTGACTCTCTTGGTGCTGGGACCTCTAATCCTTCTGTCACTGCGGTCATGTTCCCCAAAGCATCATCCATTGTAAGTGATCCTCAAACTCAATCCTGTCAAGGCACTACTGCTCGCGCTACCACTCCATACCCTATTTATGCACCCACTGTGTCTCCTTCTTCTTCTAGTGAACACATGCCTTTAGATCCGGTCCCCCACTAGTTAAATCTAGTTTTGTTGGTGAGCTGCCACACAACAACCAAACTTGTTGCAAATATCCTGTATGTAACAAACGTGTAGCGCTCAAACCGGAAATTAGTAACTCTAAAATATGTAATATAGAATCAGATATGCCAACTGAATAAAGTGCTAATGCAAAAATTCCAAATTGACTTACAATTCATCCATAATATGGCACATGCAATTAGTCTGAAAAGTTTAAATAATTATGCAGTTAAAATATGTGCAAAAATGTGCAAAAATGTTGAATAAATTAAATAAATTGAATAAATGTAGCAGTCCATGAATAATTCCAAAAGATGTGCAAAAGGTGCAAAAAATGTGCAAAAATAGTGCAAAAATTCATCAATAATGTTCAAATGGAGTTGGTATTTCAGGAAACAGATGGTGGATTCAAGTGGATAACATGCAAATCCCAGTGAGATCCTTCACCATCTAAATGAAAGGCTTACCATAGCCTGAATATATATGGAGCAGAGAATGGCTTCCTATAGCTGGGGATCTGATGGGACCGTCAGACAGCCAGGTATCACTTGGAAATCTCACGTGGGGTTATGGAAAGGTCATCATATGGATATCACTTGAGGGTACAGTCCGGCACAGAAATGGTGTATATAAAAGAAAAAAGGGGACCATGGTCTCCTCTCTGCCGCTCCGTGTCCTCTTCCCCTGCCTTGCTTTACTTTGTGTCCTGGCTGCCCCGGAGGGATGGTGTGGATGGAACACAGATCGCTGGACTAAACCTGAACAGCCTGACAAGCTCTGCAGCAAAATGAGCACTTCAACTCATGTTTGAAAAATTTCCCAACTCAGAACTGGAACACAAGCTCTCTATTAAAGAGTGCAAGGCTTTACGAGATCTGACCCTTTTGTATGAGGATGGCCAATCTGCTATCTCTTCTGATTCTGAGGATGGAAAAAATTCACTCGATCGAATTGATCGTATTGACTTGGAGGCTTTGCTATCTGATACAAAAACTGAAAATATATGCAAAGATCCCTCTTCCCTCAAAAATAAATCATCTAAATCCCCCCCCCCCCGCAGTCCAATCCAAGTGTTTCCACTTTTGTAAAATGCGTAACTGAAGCAATCAAAAAGTTACCTATAAAAATTGACCCATATGGCAATCTCTCAATGGAACATCGCCAAGCCCTAATCAACCTACAAAAAAATACCTCTATTATAATTAAAAGTTCAACTAAGGGGGGGCAATACAGTTGTGATGGATCGTGAGGATTACCATAGAATGTGTATGGATATTCTCAATAATAAGAACTGGTACCCTAGAGTCACTGAAGTCCAAATTGTAGATTTGAATAAGATTTTTTTCGCAATGATTTCAGATGCCCTTAATAATGGTATCATCTCGTATGATAATTGGAATTTCCTACATAACAAATACCCACGTACACCCTCTATTTATGCACTCCCAAAAATACACAAATGGCAGAAACAACCTCCTGGTAGACCAATAATTTCTGGTACTGCCAACTTAACTAAGAATGCAAGTAAATGGGTGGATTCTTTTCTACGCCCCTTTGTGGTTAACCTATCCTCCTATGTAAAGGATAGAGCTAATTTTTTCAGCTTATTGAAAACCGTCATATACCACCTGGGGCTTTCTTGGTGACTATAGATGTAGAAAGCCTGTATTGCTCCATTCCACACACAAAGGGCATATGGGTAGTTGAACACTTTTTCAGATCTAGTATACAGCATTCAGAAGCCCTCTATGACTTTGTGGTAAGAGTGCTTGACTTCGTCCTGAGACATAATATTTTCACTTTTGATGGCTCCCACTTCTTCCAGGTGCAGGGCATGGTGATGGGGACATGCTATGCCTCATCCTACACCAATCTGTACTTGGGGGAGTGGGAGCGTGATTTTGTGCATTCAGAGAGTTTTTTTAATTTTTCGTCTCATATCTTAACTTGGTTGAGATATATAGACGATGTGTTCCTAATTTGGGATGGCCCCTTAGATCTGCTTCACCAATGTCTCAGTACTATGAACAACAACAGTTATAACTGTTTTTTTTTACTATGACGTCTGATCGTCAAAAAATAACACTTTTAGGTGCGGAGGTTGAGGTGGATACTGAAGGCACTCTAAAAAGCAATTTTTATAGGAAACCCACTGCTGGGAATACCATTCTGCAGGCCGAGAGTTTCCACCCCAAGCCCCTAGTGAATTTGATTTCCTTTTCACACTACCTGAGACTTAGGCACAACTGCAGTGATGAGAAGAAATTCAAAACAGCAGCTTCTGAGCTAAAAACTCTCCTCTTGGATAGAGGATACTCCAAGGTCATGCCTTCGTAGGGCGGCCTCTCAGTCTAGGACCCATTTACTTTTTGACAGCCATCCTGTTAGTAAGACTGTAGAAACTAACTCTGTACGCATTATTACACCCTACAATAACCAACACCATATTCTTGAAGGGGGGTTCCGCCCTGTTAAAAGTCAGCAGCTACCAAAAGGGCCACTCACCTGTCCCTTGTTGCAGTGATGCAGCCGTCCAAGGGCTCGCTCGTCTCCCCCTCCCCATGGCAGCGCCTGCATCATAACTGTGGGCACCCGGCTTTGACTTCAAAGCCGGGAGCTCACTGCGCATGCGCGAGTCGTGCTGCGGCTTGTGAATGGCTCTGCGTATCTTCTGGGACCTGTGATGTGTCCCAGAAGATCGCTGAGAGGGAGGGGGAAAGATGAACTTCCTTTCCGGAGTCGCGCCTCCAAGGGAGGAAATGGACCTGGGACACTGTGAAAACGGGGTCCCTGGTCACCCCCCAAAAAAAGACATTCCAAATGTGGCATGTCGGGGGGTCACCTTCCCTTAAAGCGGAAGTTCCACTTTTGGGTGGAACTCCGCTTTAAGAAACAGTTTCAAAAATATTGGTATTTTCATGTGTCAGATTCTCAAATAGCCATATTCCTAACCCCATACCTGCAGGTAACCTTCAAAAGGGCGCCATCTTTGCAAGACAAGCTTGTTTCCAGTCACTTCCTTCCACAGAATGATATAGTCAATGCCGGTCCCCTTTTGGTTACTTTCCCCTGTGAGACTTGCAACTACTGACGGTATATTTCTACTGAACCCTCTCCTTTACTCCCTGATGGTCGTATTTCCAGCCGAGGGGGCACGTCACATGTCAGACCAAGGGTGTTAAATACTTGATGACCTGTCCGTGTGGTGCCTTCTATGTGGGCAAGACCATCAGGGAGTTCTGGAGGAGAATTTATGACCATGTTCATGCGGCAGAGGTTGGCGACATATATTCTAAGATAGGACGTCATATTGTGCAGGTGCACTACTATCACGTCTCAACATTTAACCTTTTGGGCACTTGAACATATCCAACCCAGTTCTCTTGGAGGTGACTGAAACAAGCACATACTCCAATAGGAATCCTGTTGGATATTTAATTTAAAGGCAAACGTACCACCAGGCATAAATGAAATTCTCAGCTACAGACCTTTCCTTGAGGGTTTAACCTCTGGGAAAACTGAGCATTTGAGAAAATATAAGATTACATCCATTATCATGACAGTTTCCATTTATTACATACTGACAGCTGAATCTAGGGTATCTTTGAGAATTTTTTTGTTTTTGTTTTCTTTTTTTCTTGCCCTTTACTTATTTCATCTTCACTCTTCTTTTTCTAATGTATTTATTATTTTTATTTTATTTTTTCACTACTATATCTATTTTTATGTTTATTCCTATTTATTATTTTTTTTTATGTTTTTAATTTTTATTTTTATTTCCATTTATTTTTTATTTTAATTTTATAATTTGCTTTTGTTCTTTAGGTGGGGTTCCATAAGTTATCATAGGTACTTCAATAAATGATTGTTTACCATATTCTTCATGTTGTTATTTTTTATGTAACAGTGCTGGTGATGTTGTTTATGCACTACAGTCTTTCTTCTCACCCATGTTTTTTACCATTAAATGGTTCCCAGCATGGGTAGCCCGCACACGACCTAGCCATGGCTGGTTGGAGTGGGGGATTGTTGCTCCCCCTTTCTGTTTCCCCGTCCGTGCTTCCCATGCACGTCTGTGGGGTTCTTTTTCATCCTGGGAGCCTTCTCGTTTCGGCATCACAGCATCTGTTTTGATGCGAGCACCGCCAAATTTCTGGCTCCTACCAAAAATTACATAATTTTGGCTTCCAGGTGACGCCTACCTCATTTGCAGCATGTGATGGGGGAAGCACAATGGCATGGAACGCCTGCCATTTGTGGCCGCTGGCTGGTTTGTGCACCAATAGCCGAACTTTATGGATAGCCGACCGGGTGTTCCTATTGGTGGGATCCTCTGGTTGGCTGTCCTATACGTGGCATGAAAGGTATATAAATACCGACATTGGCTGTTTCACATTCAGACTGTGAGGCTCGGTCTTATTTGTTTATTGATTAGAGATTAGCACACTATCTACAGGTATGTGTTTGAATCCTTTTTTCTTAATGGGGCACTGGCAGTATGGAATCTGTCTCCCAGGGCTGTGTAGCAAGTGGTTCTGCTCTAATTAGCCCTCTAATATGAGTATATGTATACTGCCCCACTTTTGAGACTTTCTCTGTTCTCTTACAGGTCACAGGGTTTGGATGGCTTCTTATGTATCCCATCCTCTGGGTCTGGGAAACTAGCCCTGCACAAATTATGTGATAGACTGGGGGTGTGTACCGCGCTTATGGGTTTTGGTGTTAGACTGCTGCCCTCCAAAGATTCCCTCCCGTAGGTGGGATGGGAGATTGATAAAGGTGGTGCTTGGATGTGGCGCTGTCTGAGTAAAGGGAGATAAATGTGTCCCTGTTGTCCTGTGGTCATATGTTCTGGTACGGTAGTATTCCTGATCACCTAATTAAAGTGCATATGTGCCATTCACTTTAGATATCATATCCTTATAGAATGCTTATTTCAAATGTTGCTGGTTGCTAAAATATAGACGTGTAGTGACAATAATAAAGGTGCAGGTGCATATAAAGTGCTGGTTGTTACTGTGTGAAGTGTTAACCATTTTGGGATGTGGCAATTGCCAAACTTTCAGGTGTGCCCGGGGTACACTGATTCTTTTCGCTGATGAGCTGATGGAGAAATAGACATACAGTTGTTAGGTGTGGGAAGGATAGGTTTCTCTGAAGAAGAGGGATCATCTAAAAGCTAATAGACTAGGAGATAATCGGACAGATTAGGGTAAGGAGTTCCATATGATTGAAGAGCCTCTGAGAAAAGTCCTGGAGGCGAGCATGGTGATGAGGGAGCTAGAGAGTAGGAGGTCTTGAGAGGAACAAAGAAAATGATTGGGTTGGTGTTTTGAGACAAGGCTAGTGATGTAGCTGGGGGCTAAGTTGTGGATGGCTTAGTAAGTAGTTGTTAGTATTTTGAATTTTATTTGTTGGGTGAGCGAAAGCCATGGAGGGATTGACAGAGAGGAGTAGCAGACACTGAGCGATTGGTAAGGTGGATGAGTCTGGCAGCACTATTCATGATGGATTGGAGGGGGGATAGCCTATGTAGAGGTAAGCCAATGAGAAGGGAGTTGCTGAAGTCGAGGCGATAGATGACCAGGGAGTGAATTAAGAGCTTTGTTCTGTCATTGGTTAGAAAGGGGCGTATTTTGGAGATGTTGCAGAGATTGAGGCAGCAAGATTTGGACAGTGATTGGACGTGGGGCTTAACCACTTCAATACACGACACTTATACACCCTTTCTGCCCAGACCTTTTTTCATCTTTCAGTGCTCACGCATTTTGAATGCCAATTACTCAGTCATGCTACACTGTACCCAAACAAAATTTTTATCATTTTCTTCACACAAATAGAGCTTTCTTTTGGTGGTATTTAACCACTTCAGCCCCGGAAGGATTTCACACTTTAGGACCAGAGCCCTTTTTTTGCGATTCGGCACTGCGTAGCTTTAACTGAAAATTGCGCGGTCGTGTGACGTTGTACCCAAACGAAATTTGCGTCCTTTTCTTTCACACAAATATTTATTTGGGGGGGAGATCAGGCACTGTACTGTGTTTTTGTTCTTCAGGTCACCTCCTCACACACTAAGCAGGAGAACCCGGAAACGGCACTACAGCCGTTTATTGACATTTATGACCGGCTGTGATTGGACACAGGCGGTCACATGATAAAGAGCCAATTCCATTGGCTCTTTACCTTGTCGGGGATGGGCTGTATCCAAGGGACACACCTCATCCCCGATCGCTGCACTGCGGGCCTCTGCAGGAAAGGCGAGAACAGGAGGACATCATATGACGTCCACCCGGAGGGAGGAGATGTTCCTGCCGGCGTCATTTTACAATAACCCAGTAAGGAAGTGGTTAAAAGAGAGTTCAGAGTCCAGGACTACACCTAGGACCTTGGCATGCGGGGATAGGCTTATAGTTGTGCCATCGATTTTGACAGAGAGATCAAGGGAAGGGGCACATGTGGGAGGAAAAATTATAAGTTTGGTTTTGGATAGATTGGGCTTGAGGAAGTGGTGTGACATCCAGACTGATATATCAGTTATTAGTCATACGTGAGGAGACGGAGCAAGTGAGTGGAGGGGTAGAGAAATAGATTTGGGTGTCTTCAGCGTAGAGATGGTACTGGAAGCCATGGGAGGCTATCAGCTGACCCAGGGAAGAGGTGGAAATTGAAAATAGGGGAGGTCCAAGAACAGAACCTTGGGGGATCCCAACAGAGAAAGGAAGAGGAGAGGAGGAAGTAGAATTGTACCGCTAAAGGTGTGGTTGGATAAGTAGAAATTGAACCAGCGAAGAGTACAGTCACGGAGACCAAAGGCGTGGAGCTTTTTGTGGAGGAGGGGGTGGTCAGCTATATCAAAGGCAGCAGAAAGGTCCAGGAGTAGGAGTACAAAATAGTGTTCATTGGTTTTGGCCATTGGTAGATCGTTTGTTAGTTTTAGGAGAGTAGTTTTTGTGGAGTGTTGGGGAAGAAATACAGACTTAAGGGGATCAAGAATGCTATTCTCAGCAAGTTGGTCACCCAGTTGGTTGTAGACCAGACGGTCAAGGAGTTTGGATAAAAAGGGGAGCAAGGATATGTGGTGTAGGTTGTTAAGATCAGTTGGGTCCAGTGAGGTCTTTTTAAGTATGGGCTGACTAGTGCATGTTTTAGAGAGTTGGGTAAGATGCCAGAAGAGAGGGAGAGATTGAAGATGTGGGTTAGAGAGTGTAAAATAGAGCTAGAGGGTGGACATAGCATTTTCGAGGGAACAGGGTCCAGAGATGATTGCCTATCTCCTTGGCAGTGAGCAAGTTAGTGGGTGGAGGCAGTGGAGGACAAAGTAGAGAGTTGAAGGTAGAGAAAAGTTGACGGGGACAGGATGAAAAATTGTTAATGAGAGTGATAAAATAGGTCTATTTGGCAGTGGGGAGGCTGGAATTGTATTTGGTTGAAATCTTTCTGAGACCCATTCTTACGCCACAGGCACTCATGAGCACGGCTATGTTTTTTCAGATTTTTAGTGTCATCTGGTCTCCAAGGTTGTAGGGGTCAGGCCTGATTTTGTGTGTAGTGAGGGGGCCAGTGTGTCCAGTGAGGCTAGAAGTGAAGCTTTGTAGACAGAAGTGGCTAGGTCGGTGCAGAATAGGGGTGAGATTTTGTCTCAGAGGTGGTCAGTATCAGAGTAGGAAACAGCAGGGTTGAGATGGCGTAGGCTTCTAAGGGTTACTGTTAGGCTGTTGAAGGGAGAGGAAGTGGAGGATAGGGAGATATTAAAACTAATAATGTATTGATCACAGAGAGATAATGGATAGTTGGAGAGGTTGCACGGAGTGCATAGGTTGGAGAAAACAAGGTCTAGGCTAGGGTATTGCCTTCAGAGTGAGTAGAAGCATGCACCCATTGCTTCAGGTCAAAGGAGGAGGTTAGACTGAGAAATTTGGAAGTAGCAGGAGTGTTAGTATTGTAGCCAATGGCCCCCTTAGAGGTGGCTGGTAGTTGTAGTTCACCTGTCTCTCTGCCCTCAATCACACACTTTTCTGTTCATCCGTAGTCACTGAACAGGCCAGTACTTTGTTTTTGTTGTTTTATTGAGGGGTTAAACTTGGATGGGGTAGGGACGACTGTGGGATGGCCAGCAGATTAGGATATAGGCCCATTCTATATACACCTCCGTATATACACTCCTTCTTCCTCCAGCACTGATGCTTGCAGAATGTTACTCTCCTTCTTCCCCCAGCACTATTACTTGCTGACCGTTACACTCCTTCACTTCTCTTCCTTCCTGTTAGGCCCGAAGGAAAATTTATCAAGCCTCCATGACACTTCCTCTTCCACCACAGCTAGCACATGGTGAGGCCTGCTCCACTGTCGGCAGGACCTCCAGACCACCCGTTGTGGGCAAGGGCCACGGGCTCCCAGTTGTGAAGCCACGGGCCCTCAATTGTGTAGCTAAGTACATTAGTGCTAGCTGGGCACAGGGTGAACTACTACTCCCAGCTCATCCATCTTCCAGGCCCCTCCAGCCTACCTCACTGTCCAGTGACACTCTTTCCCCTGACTGGCTCCTCAACCTCTACAGACTGTCCACTGTCTTCTCCCAGCCAGCTCCAGCCTTCTCATCCAGCTCCCAGGGGCTGCAACTCACCTACACCGATGGATCCTTTAACCACTTCAGCCCCAGAAGGATTTACCCCCTTCTTGACCAGAGCACTTTTTGCAATATGGCACTGCGTCGCTTTAACTGACAATTGCGCGATCGTGCAACGTTGTACCCAAACAAAATTAACGTCCTTTTTTTCCCCACAAATAGAGCTTTTTGGTGGTATTTTATCACCCAGCGGTTTTTATTTTTTGCGCTATGAACAAAAAAAGAGCGACAATTTTGAAAAAAAAAAACAATATTTCTTACTTTTTGCTATAATACAATCCAAAAAGAACTAATTTATTCATCAGGTTTGCCCGATATATATTCTTCTACATACAGTTGTGATCATAAGTTTACATACCCTGGCAGAATTTATGATTTCTTGGCCATTTTTCAGAGAATATGAATAACACAAAAACATTTCTTTCACTCGTGGTTAGTGTTTGGCTGAAGGAATTTATTATCAATCAACCATGTTTTCTCTTTTTAAATCATAATGACAACAGAAACTACCCAAATGACCCTGATCGAAAGTTTACATACCCTGGAGATTTTGGCCTCATAACATGCACACAAGTTGACACAAACGGGTTTGAATGGCTATTAAAGGTAACTATCCTCACCTGTGATCTGTTTGCTTGTAATTAGTGTGTATGTATAAAAGGCCAATGAGTTTCTGGACTCCTGACAGACTCTTGCATCTTTCATCCAGTGCTGCACTGACATTTCTGGATTCATGGGGAAAGCAAAAGAAGGATCTGCAGGAAAAGGTAGTTGAACTATATAAAACAGGAAAGGGATATAAAAAGACATCCAAGGAATTGAGAATGCCAATTAGTAGTGTTCAAACTCTAATCAAGAAGTGGAAAATAAGGGGTTCTGTTGAAACCAAACCATTTCAGTCACAACTGGGCTTTTTGTAAAGAGGAATGGGAATCTTTACCATCTGAGAAGATAAAGAGCCTCATCCACAAATACCACAAAGGAATTCAAGCTGTCATTGATGTTAAAGGGGGCAATACACAGTATTAAGTTAAATTTTGGTCTCATCACTCCAAATGACTTTGTGCCAGAAGGTTTGAGGCTTGTCTCTCTGCTGTCTGGCGTATTGTAAGCGGGATACTTTGTGGCATTTGCGTAATAATGGCTTCCTCCTGGCGACTCGACCATGCAGCCCATCTTTCTTCAAGTGCCTCCTTATTATGCATCTTAAAACAGCCACAACACATGTTTTGACTTGAAGTCTGTTGTGGCATTTGTGGATAAGGCTCTTTATCTTCTCAGATGGTAAATCTGCCCATTCCTCTTGACAAAAAGCCCAGTTGTGGCTGAAATTTTGAGTTGGTGTACTTGACCGTGGTTTGGTTTCAACAGAACCCCTCATTTTCCACTTCTTGATTAGAGTTTGAACACTGCTGATTGGCATTCTCAATTCCTCTGATATCTTTTTATATCCCTTTCCTGTTTTATATAGTTCAACTACCTTTTCCTGCTGATCCTTTGACAATTCTTTTGTTTTCCCCATAACCCAGAATCCAGAAACGTCAGTGCAGCACTGGATGAAAGATGCAAGGGTCTGTCAGGAGTCCACACACACACTAATTACAAGCAAACAGATCACAGATGAGGATGGTTAGCTTTAATAGCCATTCAAACCCCTTTGTGTCAACTTGTGTGCATGTTATCAGGCCAAAATCACCAGGGTATGTAAACTTTTGATCAGGGTCCTTTGGATAGTTTCTGTTGTCATTATGATTTAAAAAGAGTAAACACAGTTGATTGATAATAAATGGCTTCAGCCAAACACTAACAATGCGTGAAAAACATGTTTTTGTGTTATCATTCATATTCTCTGAAAAATGGCCAAGAAATCATAAATTCTGCCAGGGTATGTAAACTTATGAGCACAACTGTATTTATGGTAAAAAAAAATCGCAATGGGCGTTTATTAATTGGTTTGCGCAAAAGTTGACGCGTTTACAAACCATGAGAATTCATATATATGGTGTTTTTACTATTTTTATATTATTTTTTTTTACTGTAAATGGCGGCGATCTGCGATTTTTATCGGGACTGCAATAATGTGGCGGACATGGACATTTTTGACACTCTTTTGGGACCAATGACATTTATACAGCGATCAGATCTTTAACTATCCACTGATTACTGTATAAATGTCACTGGCATGGAAGGGGTTAACCTGCAGGGGGCAATCAAGGGGTTAAGTGTGTTTGCGGAACAGGTGAGACAGTGCTCAACAGGAGAGGGAGGCTGCAGGCATGTGAGATAAAATCCTGGAAACACAGAATGGGTGCTCAGACTAGAGATGTCCTCCATGCATCATAAGTCCATGAACATATGAAAAAATAGTTGGCACTCCACTTCTTCATGAAAGCACCTTGGTCACTCTAAGCAATGACCAAGGCGATTGACGCCGAAACGCATCTGCTTTTTTGTACTTTTTATGCATAAACTTTCATCAAGAGGCGGAGTGCCGACTATTTTTTCATATGTTTAAGTGTGTTTACATCGGTTGTTCCCCGTTCTTCCTCTCTGGAAGGTGATCGCCGGCGGACATCGAGTCCGCCCAACCCGCGGCCACACTCTGGCAGAGCGCGGCAGGCACAAGAGCGAGCCCGCAACTGTGTCCACGCGGATCGACATTTTTAGGCAGCGATCTGTGCAGCGGAGCCAACTTGCCGCAGCAAATGTACGTGAGGCTGTCAGAAAGTGGTTAAGGAGCCCTCTATGTAGCCTCTCTGCTATTTTCCTGCTCCCTTGTGCCGCTCCAAGAACCAACTCCTCTTCCTGGCTGCACCCGAGCCACCAGGCCTCAAGGTCACCCTCCCAGACTGGGGGCTCCCTTCCTGGATGAGGCTTCCACAGCAACTCTGTTACATCTCTCTCTCTTCCCCTGACACTCTCCTCCCCCCAGCTGGGGCAGATCACAGTATTTAAGGAGGCCTGCCCCCTGCCAATCCCAGATGGGGATTGGTAAGAGCTCCTTAACATACTTCAGAACGTGACACCTCCTCTTCCATCCCCCTTTTCCAGAGCCTTCTAGAAACAAAGGGGAGGAGTATCCAAGGGGTGTTCCTTACTGCAATCTTCAGCTCTTCCTGGGCCACTCCCCCGCCCAGATCAAAACATTCAGGCCTGCACTTATTGTCAGAATCCAGTTACAAAAAAAGCACCTATTACTATGGGGGCACTACAGTATTAATAGGGATGTCACCGAGAATCATTGTGGGGTTTCAGAATAGAGAAAGTAAGGTAGCTAGGCAGAGAAGTCAACAAGAAAGGTTGATACTGGTCCAGGGGGCCGGTAGATCACAGCTACCCTTAGAGAAACTGGGGAGAAAAGACAAATGCAGTGAGAGTGACAGAGAGGGAGGTGGCTGAAGTACCTGAAAGGTGCTATGTGGGGCTAGAAGGATTCCAGCACCCCCTCCCTTGCGTCCACTGGATCTGGGGGAGCGAGTCCAGAGAAGACCACCATAGGATAGGGCAGCAGAAGATACAGTGTCGGATTCATGAAGCCAGGTTTCGGTATTGGCGAGTAGATTAAATGAGTTAGCGATATAGAGGTAATGGAGAGAGGTGAGTTTGTTACAGAGAGAGCGGGCATCCCAGCAGGCGCAAGAGTAAGGGAGTCTGGTCTTGGGAAGAAGAAAAATGGGAACTAAATTGTGTGGATTACGGCTGCAGCCAGAGGGTGCAGGGTAATGGGTGCGGTGAGTGCAATTAAAATGTACATGAGAAAAGTCAGAATTAGCAGACACCAAAGATTTTATTAATGCACTGACTGCAGTTGTAATGCTCTGCAAGCCTAAGCCCTCATACACACGGGCGTTTATTAACGCCACGTTAAGGGGCGTTTTTTGCAGCTGTCCATGTTATTCAATGGCCCTCCAAAAACGCCGGCGTTTTTGAGCAGTAGAGGGCGTCTGCGTTAGTGAGCTGTTTCTAGAACACGGGACCATCGCTTTCTGTAGCTGTAGCGTTTTGGCGTTTTTTGACGCTAATCGGCAAAACGCTCACTAACGCTTACTAACGCCGTACCGGCGTTAACCGGCGTTTTTGACGCCGGCGTTTTTAAAAAAAAATGTAATTGGTCAATTTATTAAACAAACACGGGAAATTCCTGTACAAATATTACCCAAAGCTCCTTTGCACCCCAGGGGAATTGTGGATCGTCTAGGGGAAGGAGAAGGAGAAGGAGAAAAATGGCTGCAGGAGTAAATCAGACAGCATTAATTGCTGCAGTGGAGGCCCACCCTGCACTTTGGGAGGTGAGTCACCCGAACTATGGTGACCACCTCCTGAAGATAAAGTTTTGAAACGAAATTACAGATTACAGCGTCCTTAGTACCCGGCTGGGAAGATATGACCCCGATGGTGCAGCAGGACAACAGTAAGTACATATTTAATGCCAGTTCTGTATAGTAATGTGTTTTTTAAGTTGAGTTTATTAATTTTGTTCTTCACAATTACATAACAACGGGGATAATAGTACACAGCTATATCTGACAGTAAAACTTAATTCAGTATTTCGATATCAATCAGCACATAGTTACATCAGATTTGTAAAAAATTCCTCTATCCAACCATAGTAATGTGTTTAGTGTAATGCAGAACACTTACGTTTTTTTTTTTTTTTTTTTCTCGTATTAGGAAAGAAGTTGCAAAAGCGGTGGAAGTCTCTCCGGGACCGTGTCCGTAGAGACATCACGGACGAGGAGAGAGCTTCCACGTCGGGGGCAGCTGCACCCACTAAAAAGCCGCATGTCCATGCCAAAAACCTGCTGTTCATGCGGCAATCCATACTAAGTAGCAGCAGAGAGTGAGTTTAGCTAATTTTTTTTTTTTTTTTATTGTAACAATTTTTTTGAGTAATTTTCTTTTAGAACAACCTCAAATATATCGGGGAAAAAAAGGCAGCGGGAGCCGGAGCCTGACCCGGAATCGGAGACGGAGCAGGAGGTGGACAGACCCTCTACCAGCGATGCGTACACCGCTGCACGGGCATCCTCCCCTGGCAGTGATGTTGGCTGCCCCGCCATGGAGCCAAAACCTGAGGTAAGTCTCTTCCCATGTGCATGACCATCGCAATGTCTGTTTTTCTATGTAACTGCATACCAATCTATGGTTTTTTTTTTTACAGGCAACAAACGGCAGCCAGGATCACGGGGAGGTGCCCACTCGCCTCGGTGTACGCGGCCCTGGGCCGACAGAGGAGTGGCACGGTCTTGGACTTGGAGGGAGAGCATAGACTCCTCGCACTGCTGAGCGAGGTGCGACAGGAGAGGCGGAGCCTGGATCCTTTTTTGGACCCGAGGAACAGAACCGCTTCTTTCTGTTGCTTCCTCTATCATAAATTAGAGGACGTTGGGGAAGAACATCGGATGGCGTGTATGGATCGGTTGAATGAAGTATGTATGGAGTATAAGAGGAGGAATACTCCTTCAACCGATCCATACCCTTCATTTCCCTTTCCCCCAATGTCCTCTAGTAGCTCAGCAGTGCTATGACCCCCCTCTCTCTACCAGCCCCCTCCTCAGCACCAGCCACCACCCGCCATGCCCCAGAACCCACACCCTCACCAATTTTATGTAGACTGTCCACCTCCACTCCAAGCTCCTCAATATCGGGAGCACCAGCCCCACTCCTATCCCCCCCCTCTTCACAATCCTCATATCCCCATGGATCTCAGCCAACTTACCATGATTTATAAATAAACATTTATTTTGTATTCAAGCAATATTGTTTTGGAGTTATTATTAATTAAATAGGATCTATATTAACACCCGTTTTCTTTCTGCATGGGACAAACGGATACTGAGCTCATATATGGGCTCAGCATCCATTTGGCCCATGCAGAATAGAAAATGGGACTCTTCATCCTGCATGGGACAAATGGATACTGAGCTCATATATGGGCTTAGCATCTGTTTGGCCCATGCAGAATAGAATATGGGACTTTTCATCCTGCATGGGACAAACGCATACTGAGCTCATATATGGGCTCAGCATCCGTTTGGCCCATGCAGAATAGAATATGGGACTTTTCATCCTGCATGGGACAAACGCATACTGAGCTCATATATGGGCTCAACATCTGTTTGGCCCATGCAGAATAGAATTTGGGACTTTTCATCCTGCATGGGACAAACAGATACTGAGCTCATATATGGGCTCAGCATCCGTTTGGCCAATGCAGAATAGAATATGGGACTTTTCATCCTGCATGGGACAAACGGATACTGAGCTCATATATGGGCTCAGCATCCGCTTGGCCCATGCAGAATAGAATATGGGACTTTTCATCCTGCATGGGACAAACGCATACTGAGCTCATATATGGGCTCAACATCTGTTTGGCCCATGCAGAATAGAATTTGGGACTTTTCATCCTGCATGGGACAAACAGATACTGAGCTCATATATGGGCTCAGCATCCGTTTGGCCAATGCAGAATAGAATATGGGACTTTTCATCCTGCATGGGACAAACGGATACTGAGCTCATATATGGGCTCAGCATCCGCTTGGCCCATGCAGAATAGAATATGGGACTTTTCATCCTGCATGGGACAAACGGATACTGAGCTCATATATGGGCTCAGCATCCGCTTGGCCCAT
>BLSH010335836.1:1583287-1608569 GCA_018402905.1 Glandirana rugosa
CCTGCGGTGACCCCCCCGTGGAAACTACATTTCTCCCTACGGTGACCCCCCCGTGAACACTACATTTCTTTACATCACAGTTGCCCCCCCAGTGGCGTCCCTGACAGCCCCCCTCCCTCCCCTCCAGCTCTGGCACTCAGGGTTGTGGAGAGAGAGGATATGATTCTCCACTCTCCTCCACAGTGCCAGCAGCGGAAGAGCAGTGATGTCATCTTTGCACGACCGCCCCTCTCTCTCTCTCCGAGTCCGCTCCCTTGCTATGCAGAGCCGCCTGCTCACGGCTCTATGAAGCTGCTCGCTGGCGGCTTAGAGGGGACATCGCCCGCCCCCCTCTCTCTCCAAGCCCGCTCCAGTCTTCCACAGAGCCGCCCGCTTGCGGCTCTATCAAGCCGCTCGCTGGCGGCTTAGGTGCTATCGCCTGCCACTCTCTCTTCAAGCCCGCTCCAGTCTTCCACAGAGCCGCCCGCTTGCGGCTCTATCAAGCCGCTCGCTGGCGGCTTAGGTGCCATCGCCTGCCCCTCTCTTTAAACCCGCTCCAGTCTTCAACAGAGCCGCCCTCTCGCGGCTCTATCAAGCTGCTTGCCACGGCTTAGGTGACATGGCCTGCCCGCCATTAGGGGCCCCTGGTGAGGCTCGGGGCTGAGGGCTTGACATTTGGGGCTGAAGCCCTGATAGCCACCCCTTAGCGACGCCCTTGCCCCTAACCCATATGCATACTTCTTAACCCTATTCCCTAAAACCTACTTCCAAGCCTCTCCCCTAACCCCTAAAAAGAAGCCATATTAGCGCATAATTTATGAAAACATACCCCCTAAACCATATGCGTATTTCTAAAAATGTTTTACTTACCGGAGTATCACTAGCAGCCTTTCCTCTGGTGAAATAGCACGCCGCATCTCCGTGTCCATCAGGGTCAACCGGGGGCGCAGCTTCTCCAGCGGCTCGTCAAAAAGCGCGACTGACATCCTGGCGAAATTTTGAAATTTGTCCGGATTTGTACGCAGCTGGGAGTACATTTGGGTGAAGTACCCCACAGACAGCCGCTGGGATACCAGGAGATGGGTCCACATGTGACGTCGCCTGCTGGATCTCTCCTCCTCCAACTGCCTCCTTCTCCGCATCCTCCGCAAGGTGATGAGCAGGATTGCCTCATCAATCTTTTGGACAAGAGGATCCATCACACAAATGAAGAAGGTTTTGCAAGATCCCAAAAAAAAACGCACACTCCGAACAAACACCAACAAACTCCGACAACGTACTCTCTCCTCTCTCTCTCTCCAACCAAAATGGCACCATCACATGGTCTCGGACGTTTTTTTATTGTTTTTCTAGGGCATTGCGGGTAATTTGGGAGTGTAAAATATCTGTGGGATGTCTTTAAAAAAAAAAAAACGCTATTTAGCGCTGACGCTTATTGACGCCGATGCAAAATGCTGCTTAGATAACATTTTTTAACGCCGATATAATAACGCCTTTTGACGCCGATGCTCACTAACGCTCATTAACGCTTGCTAACGCCGATCCAAAACGCAGATTTTTTAAAAACGTCGGACCCGACGTTTTGCTTATTTTTTTTCAGACACTCATGTGTATGAGGCATTAAAGGCAAAATGTAATACATGAAAATGTGTTATTTTATCACTGCGGGTGCATTTACTATATTTTGTGAAAGATGGACTATGCCTTTAAAGCCCTGACTTCCGATCCAACCACCAGAGCTGCTTCTGTTGTGTCCTCTACAGAGCAGCTATTCTTTAGGCTTGGCTAGTGAATCACTGAATCGAATCAGTGACTCAACTCACTGCAGAGTTTGAATGAGTTGAATCATGAAAGTGAATCAGATTAAACTCATAGTCAAAGATCCTCCCCTTTCAGGATGAGTAGGGAGGGAGCTGAAAACAGCAGCCTCAGCTCATGATTTGAATACTGAGCCATAACAGGATGAGCTGTGTGAGCCATCAAGTCTCCAAATAAATTACAGAGCAGACAAGATTCTCTTTTGTATGATGTCTATATGTGAGGCAGGCAGCAGCCAGTCCAGTCTGTGAAAGAAAGAGAGAGAGCACAGAAGTATCAACATTCTGTTTTGTAACATGAGCTGTGTGAGCCAACATATAACTTCTGAATCTATTAGTGATTCATGAGCCAACCTATAACTCCTGAATCAATGAGTGACTCGTGAGCTGTGTGAGCCAACAGTTTAACTCCTGAATCAATGAGTGACTCGTGAGTTGTGTGAGCCAACAGTATGACTCCTGAATCAATGAGTGACTCGTGAGTTGTGTGAGCCAACGGTATAACTCCTGAATCAATGAGTGACTCGTGAGTTGTGCGAGCCAACATATAACTCCTGAATCAATGAGTGACTCGTGAGTTGTGTGAGCCAACAGTATAACTCCTGAATCAATGAGTGACTCGTGAGTTGTATGAGCCAACATATAACTCCTGAATCGATGAGTGACTCGTGAGTTGTGTGAACCAACCTATAACTCCTGAATCAATGAGTGACTCGTGAGTTGTGTGAGCCAACAGTATAATTCCTGAATCAATGAGTGACTCGTGAGTTGTGTGAACCAACCTATAACTCCTGAATCTATGAGTGACTTGTGAGTTGTGTGAGCCAACCTATAACTCCTGAATCAATGAGTGACTCGTGAGTTGTGTGAGCCAACATATAACTCCTGAATCGATGAGTGACTCGTGAGTTGTGTGAGCCAGCCTATAACTCCTGAATCAATGAGTGACTCGTCAGTTGTGTGAGCCAACAGTATAACTCCTGAATCTATGAGTGACTCGTGAGTTGTGTGAGCCAACCTATAACTCCTGAATCAATGAGTGACTCGTGAGTTGTGTGAGCCAACAGTATAACTCCTGAATCAATGAGTGACTTATGAGTTGTGTGAGCCAACATATAACTCCTGAATCAATGAGTGACTCGTGAGTTGTGAGCCAACAGTATAACTCCTGAATCCATGAGTGACTCGTGAGTTGTGAGCGAACAGTATAACTCCTGAATCTATGAGTGACTCGTGAGTTGTGAGCCAACAGTATAACTCCTGAATCTATGAGTGACTCGTGAGTTGTGAGCCAACATATAACTCCTGAATCAATGAGTGACTCGTGAGTTGTGTGAGCCAACATATAACTCCTGAATCAATGAGTGATTCGTGAGTTGTGTGAGCCAACAGTATAACTCCTGAATCAATGAGTGACTCGTGAGTAGTGTGAGCCAACAGTATAACTCCTGAATCAATGAGTGACTCGTGAGTTGTGTGAGCCAACCTATAACTCCTGAATCAATGAGTGACTCGTGAGTTGTGTGAGCCAACATATAACTCCTGAATCAATGAGTGACTCGTGAGTTGCATGAGCCAACATATAACTCCTGAATCAATGAGTAACTCGTGAGTTGTGTGAGCCAACATATAACTCCTGAGTTTAACTGACTCAAGAGAGCACACAAGTATCAACATTCTGTTTTGTAACATGAGTTGTGTGAGCCAACAGTTTAACTCCTGAATCAATGAGTGACTCGTGAGTTGTGTGAGCCAACCTATAACTCCTGAATCAATGAGTGACTCATGAGTTGTGTGAGCCAACATATAACTCCTGAATCAATGAGTGACTCGTGAGCTGTGTGAGCCAACATATAACTCCTGAATCGATGAGTGACTCGTGAGTTGTGAGAGCCAACATATAACTCCTGAATCAATGAGTGACTCGTGAGCTGTGTGAGCCAACATATAACTCCTGAATCGATGAGTGACTCGTGAGTTGTGTGAGCCAACCTATAACTCCTGAATCAATGAGTGACTCGCGAGTTGTGTGAGCCAACATATAACTCCTGAGTTTAACTGACTCATGAGAGCACATTAGATTCATGAGTTGTGTGAGCCAACATATAACTCCTGAATCGATGAGTGACTCGTGAGTTGTGTGAACCAACCTATAACTCCTGAATCAATGAGTGACTCGTGAGTTGTGTGAGCCAACAGTATAACTCCTGAATCAATGAGTGACTCGTGAGTTGTGTGAACCAACCTATAACTCCTGAATCAATGAGTGACTCGTGAGTTGTGTGAGCCAACAGTATAATTCCTGAATCAATGAGTGACTCGTGAGTTGTGTGAGCCAACATATAACTCCTGAATCTATGAGTGACTTGTGAGTTGTATGAGCCAACATATAACTCCTGAATCAATGAGTGACTCGTGAGTTGTGTGAGCCAACATATAACTCCTGAGTTTAACTGACTCATGAGAGCACATTAGATTCATGAGTTGTGTGAGCCAACATATAACTCCTGAATCGATGAGTGACTCGTGAGTTGTGTGAACCAACATATAACTCCTGAATCAATGAGTGACTCGTGAGTTGTGTGAGCCAACAGTATAACTCCTGAATCAATGAGTGACTCGTGAGTTGTGTAAACCAACCTATAACTCCTGAATCAATGAGTGACTCGTGAGTTGTGTGAGCCAACAGTATAACTCCTGAATCAATGAGTGACTCGTGAGTTGTGTGAGCCAACATATAACTCCTGAATCTATGAGTGACTTGTGAGTTGTATGAGCCAACATATAACTCCTGAATCAATGAGTGACTCGTGAGTTGTGTGAGCCAACATATAACTCCTGAGTTTAACTGACTCATGAGAGCACATTAGATTCATGAGTTGTGTGAGCCAACATATAACTCCTGAATCGATGAGTGACTCGTGAGTTGTGTGAACCAACCTATAACTCCTGAATCAATGAGTGACTCGTGAGTTGTGTGAGCCAACATATAACTCCTGAATCTATGAGTGACTTGTGAGTTGTGTGAGCCAACCTATAACTCCTGAATCAATGAGTGACTCGTGAGTTGTGTGAGCCAACATATAACTCCTGAATCTATGAGTGACTTGTGAGTTGTGTGAGCCAACCTATAACTCCTGAATCAATGAGTGACTCGTGAGTTGTGTGTGCCAACAGTATAACTCCTGAATCTATGAGTGACTCGTGAGTTGTGAGCCAACAGTATAACTCCTGAATCTATGAGTGACTTGTGAGTTGTGAGCCAACAGTATAACTCCTGAATCTATGAGTGACTCGTGAGTTGTGAGCCAACCTATAACTCCTGAATCAATGAGTGACTCGTGAGTTGTGTGAGCCAACCTATAACTCCTGAATCAATGAGTGACTCGTGAGTTGTGTGAGCCAACATATAACTCCTGAATCGATGAGTGACTCGTGAGTTGTGTGAGCCAACAGTATAACTCCTGAATCTATGAGTGACTTGTGAGTTGTATGAGCCAACATATAACTCCTGAATCAATGAGTGACTCGTGAGTTGTATGAGCCAACCTATAACTCCCGAATCTATGAGTGACTTGTGAGTTGTGTGAGCCAACAGTATAACTCCTGAGTTTAACTGACTCAAGAGAGCACATTCAATTCATGAGTTGTGTGAAGCAGCAGCATGGCTCCTAAGTTTATGAATGACTCATCAGAGCACATTAGATTAATGAGCTGCTGTGAGAAGTCTCTGAATGAGGCTCTGTTCACAATTGGTGCGATCAGGTGGTAAACCCTGCAAATCCACTGCGTTCCCGCACCTGATTCACAGGCAGTTCACACACTGCCTTATGCGAACCGCTGAGAGTGCCAATACAAAGTTAATGCCACCCTGAAATACTCTTGGTCTGTTATGTATAATGCAACCTATGGTTCAATAAAGGAATTACAATAAAAAAAAAAAAATGAATGACACCCCATATCAGTTCGCACATCGCAGTGCAAACTGTCAATTCAGACTGGAATCAGAACACATGAGTGTGAAAACCCATGCAATCCAATTCTGGTGCAGACCATAAAAAAGGGTCCTGCACGACTTTGGTCCGAATGTGATGCGAATTCAGCCATACCGATCTGTAAGATTGAATTTGCAATGCATAGCCATGTGATTTGCACAGCAGTGCATTCAGCTCAGGATCCATTTAAACTTTACTTTTTTATGTTTCTTGTATAATTCAAGGTATGTTTTTTTCTTTTTTGCTGTATTGCAGAGAACAGTTATTGCAGCAAAATAAAGTTATTTAACATCTAATATGTTGACTTTACTGACTGAGTGCATCACAGGACTGAAGATCATGAGTCTTAATTTTAGCTTGGAGAAGTGAGTCGATTCAAAAGAATCACTCTGCCCAAGAGTCTACTGTTCTTAATGGTAATACTAACGCTGCCTGCTATTATCATATCACACGCTCCTTAGCTCTCAGTCTCCTCCCACCACGATCTCCTCGGCTCTCAGTCTCCTCCCACCACAACTCGTCTGCTCGCAGTCTCCTCCCACCACTATCGCTGGCAAGTCTCCTCCTACGCCACTTTTTTCAACCTCCTCCCAACTACACGCCTCCAGGAAATGTTTTTAACAACAGGTTCACTCCTATTGGCTGTTTTCCTGTTAGGCACTGCCCTATAAAATTTACATATGCAAAAGTTATATTACCCATCTTACATTGCGTGCCTCATTAGGGCGTTTATACATTCTTGAATTCGTTATTAGATTGTAGTGCAGACAAGCAGAGGGTAACTATATACTTATCTAAAACAAACATTGTATTTCATACAAGACTGAGCTACTCTTCAGCGTCACTATAAGTTGGAGTTAGCAGTACTGAATGCGCTATATAAAGAACGTGGAGCGACGCAGTCACTAGGCGTTCTGAAGACCTGACGTCTAGGCTACGTACAGAGGACGCACGTTCCTCTCATCCCTCCGCCTAGGGGAAAGTCCCCGGACCTCGGGCAGAGAGTGCCGCGTGCTCTCGCAGTGCGCATCAATCTGGCCCTACCACTCACATCACTCCGCCAAGAAGCTCCCAGAGCCGAGCGGGTTGGGTTAGGGCGGGACCTCTCGTCAGTCTCCATAGACATGCAGGTAGCGAGGTATATATACCGCGCCAACACAACGGGGCTCATTCTCAGAATGTCACTTTTCTTATGTTAACCATTTCAGCCCGGACCAGAGCACTTTTTGCGATTGCGTCGCTTTAGCTGACAATTGCGCGGTCGTGCGACGTTGTACCCAAACAAAATATGCGTCCTTTTTCCCCCACAAATAGAGCTTTCTTTTGGTGGTATTTGATCACCTCTGCGTCATTTCTGATCACTGCTATAAACAAAAAATGAGTGACAATTTTGCAAAAAAAACAATATTTCTTACTTTTTGCTAAAACACAAATAAAAAAAAAAAAAACAAATGTATTCATCAGTTTTGTCCGATTTATATTCTTCCTCATATTTTTGGTAAAAAAAAAATCGCAATGGCCGTTTATTGATTGATTTGCGCAAAAGTTGCTCAAACCATGAGAATTAATTTCTGGCATTTTTACTATTTTTTTTTTTACTAGGAATGGTGGCGAGCTGCGATTTTTCTCGGGAAGGCAATATTGGGGCGGACATGTCGGACATCTTTGACACCTTTTTGGGACCAATGACATTTATTCAGCGATCAGAAATGTAAATATCCACTGATTACTGTATAAATGTCATTGGCAGTGAAGGGGTTAACCTGTAGGGGGAGATCTAAGGGTTAACTGTGTTCCCTGGGTGTGTTCTAACTGTGAGGAGGCTGGGCTACCATGGGCATGAGAGATCTATCTGATCCCAGTGACAGGGATCAGTAGATCTTTTAAATGCCCACTGACGTGTTTACACTGGCGGTTCCCCGTTCTTCCTCTCTGCCAGGCAATCATGGCTCGCCGGCGGAGATCAAGTACGCCCGGGCCGCGGCCACACTCCTGCAGAGTGCGGCGGGTACGAGAGCGCGCCACCGGTGGTGCGCTCCCACCTGCTACAGCGCACGCATGAGCCGCCGTTTATAGGCAGCAATTTGCGGGACGCTGCCACTCTGCAGCAGTAAAAGCTGCAAGCCGGTTGGGAACCGGTTAATGGTAGGGAAAGAGAAGCCTTTTTATTGCGTGTTAACCCTTTCCCTGCCAGAGACACTTTTGCACATGTTTAAAAAAATCGTTTTAGGCCTGAAGATTACATAAACCCCCCAAAACATATCTTTTTTGAAAGCACACGCCCTAGAGAATAAGCTAGTGGTCGTTCCAATTTTTATGTCGCACAATATTAGCACAACAAAATGCAGAACTTTATTAAAAAAAAAAAAACATGATATCCCACTCCCACCTTGCTTGCGCACCTGTAGGGGAGTGCGGTGCGGTGAACGGTGGTGCGATTTGTCCCTGGGGCACAGTGCATTACCAATCTTGGTATAGAGTATGGTGACCAGATGAGTCCTGAGGGGATGGTCCCTGTCCGTCCCTGGTTTTGTCCCTTCTTTTGCCATGCCAATCCTGGGCAGGGAGATTCCCGGTGGATGAGGGCCAGGTTCGCTGTGAGAGGAGCCAGGTCTGTGGTCCCTATTGCGGTAGAACTAGCGACGCAGAATAGCTGGAGAGGAGGAGCTGGAACGGCTCCAGCCTGACGGTGTACTACTTGAAGCCGCCACTCTTCCTCCCCATTTGTCAGCTTGAAGAACCGGCCGCGGGGACACATGACCGCCCCCTCTCCCAGCATCCCGCCCCTCGCTTCCTACCTCTGTTCCCTCCTCCAATCACTCTCCCAGCAGCGGCAATACATAGGGGAGGGAACAGAGCACTATGGGTATTGTAGTCTAGAGGGGCGGGATTACCTGGAGCTACAGAGTTTAATGGCCACCGGCACAAGAAGGAGGTGAGTTTCTATTATAACATTTTAATAAGCAATTTTTTCCTTCACTGGTGGGCACTCATGCTGTGGCACTGATGGGCACTGACAGGCAGTGGCACTAATAGGGCACTGATGGCACTCATGCAGCAGTACTGATGGGCACTGATAGGCGGCACTGATGGGCACTCATGCGTCTGTACTGATGAGCACTGACAGGCTGCACTGATAGGCTCAATCGGATTCAGGTCAGGTGATTGACTTGGCCATTGCATAACATTCCACTTTCCCTTAAAAAACTCTTTGGTTGCTTTTGCAGTATGCTTTGGGTCCTTGTCCATCTGCACTGTGAAGCGCCGTCCAATGAGTTCTGAAGCATTTGGCTGAATATGAGCAGATAATATTGCCCGAAACACTTCAGAATTCATCCTGCTGCTTTTGTCAGCAGTCACATCATCAGCAAAAATACAGGAGAACCAGTTCTATTGGCAGCCATACATGCCCACCAGTGGTGTATTTAGGTTTTGTGCTGCCCTAGGCCTGACTAAACTCGTGCACCCCCTAATTTAAATATGACCCACCCCTTCCTGGCAATGTCACACCCCTTCCTGTTTAAGACCCGCCCTGTGTCCTGTAAACCACTCCCCTTCCTATTTAGGCTCCACCTCTTCATCTCTGTACATTGCGCCCAGGTTCCCATCAGCTGAACACGCACAATTTCAAACCGGCAATGCAGTTTGACTTCGGGGGTGATTTGACAGACATTTGTGTGGGTTCATGCACAGATGTCTATTCAAATCACCCCCGAAGTTGCCAAAAGTAGTACAGGAACTACTTTTGGGAATCGGTGCGGCACCACAAACTCAGCGTCGCATTGATTCAAACGGTGCCATTGCCAGCAATAGCCGCCGATTTGGAATGCGATTTGACATGTCAAATTGAATGCCAAATTAGCCCAATGTGAACGTGGGCTTAAAGTGGGTACCAAGTGCAGCCTCATCAGTGCCCATCAATACAGCCTCACCAGTGCCCATACAGGTGGTGAGGAGGGAGCATATTGCTACCTTCACTGCCTGTCAATTGCCTCTGAAAAGAAATGTGGATTGCTTTTCAGAGTGGCAATCTTTTTCAATAAGAGCAGCAGAGGGGGGCATTAGTGTAATTGTCTAGGGAGGAGGTGGTGTTTAAACTTCCCAGCCTCTAGTGTGCATGTACTCCGATTTGCCACCTGTCCTGCACACCTTAAGGCTACTTTCACCCGGTAGCCGCGGTAAAACCCTGCTAGTTTTAGCGGAGTTTTACCAGCGATATGGCTCCGCTATGCGGGCGGGAGCGCCGTGCTTTTAACCCCCCACAAGGGGTTAAAAAGGGGTTAAAAGTGCCGGCGCTCAGCGCTACCGAGGCGGTGTGCAGCCGCTTCGGCAGCGCTTGCCATTTATTTCAATGGCAGGGGCGGTAGAGGAGCGCTCCCCTCACCGCCCCAAAGATGCTGCTTGCAGGACTTTTTGTAACGTCCCGCAAGCGCACTGCCCCAGTGTGAAAGCACTCAGGGCTTTCACATTGGGGGGGACTTTTGAGGCGCTTTACAGACGCTATTTTTAGCTAAATAGCGTCTGTAAAACGCTCCAGTGTGAAAGTAGCCTAACATACACACAGTTCACTCTGAATAGAGACATGCGTAGGTAAAGAGACAAAAAAAAAAAAAAAAAGGAAATATCCGCGAGTCTCAGGCTGGGTTCACACCAGAACACACAGCGGCTCCCAGCAGGGGTTCTGGTGCATCCTGGTTCACCGTTTCAGGTCCAATTTTAGCCTGAATTTTGGGCTGAATTCAGACCTGAATCGGTCCAAAAGACACGCAGCGTTTTTGTGCAAAACGCAGCGGACCTGCCGAAGAGATATGTGAACTGGCTCCATAGAGAGCCGGTCAAAATCTCCTGCTATTGCCAATTGGATGCAGGGAACCTTCTTCCAATTTGCAATAGTGTGCATCCAATTGGCAATAGCAGGGAATTATGACCGGCTCTCTATGGAGCCAGTTCACATATCTCTTCAGCAGGTCCGCTGCGTTTTGCACAAAAATTCTGTGCGTCTTTTGGACCATTTCAGCTCCGAATTCAGCCCAAAATTCAGGCTGAAATTGGACCTGAAACGGTGAACCAGCATGCACTCCCTGCTGGGAGCCGCTGTGTGTTCTGGTGTGAATCCAGCCTTAAATGTAGTTAGCAGGATGGACAATAAAATTCAGACTGATCTATAATGAGAAATGACACTTTTCTTCATATGTCAGAAAGCAGCATTAGCCAATAGCCATACAGCTAGCTATGAAAGGGTGACCAATATATACAAGCAGACACTAAGGTGTTAAGTGCCATTTATATCAGAAGCACCAGCCTGCAGATATAAAGAGTAAAGAGTTAATCATTTAGGGAAGTAGCAGTGTCCATTTAAGCAGAGAAGAAAAGCACAATCCTCTCCTAGCACCAGGGACACAGAGGGTTAATTACCCGAGTCTATTTTAGATAACAGAGGATAGGAGAAACAAAGTGGGAAAGCTGGAGCACAGATAAGTGGTGGCATGAGGTTTGCAAGAAGAGACAGTGAGGATCGGCATCTTACTATCACCTCCAGGTCACATATATACATTATGTTCAGTAGCTGGGTCCACTGCTGAAGCCACAATCTGACCTTATAATCCTTATATCTCATCATAGGCAACTGGGGTCACGACATGGCAGAAGACACTGACCAGCTCTCTCTCTGCTCTGCTGTCTGTGTGCAGAGGAGGGGGAGGGGGGAGCCACACGCTTCTATGTGAGACGATCTCCGAACGCTGCAGCCAGCAACCCCGGCAGTGAATGGGCTGGCTCAGGAGGAGGAGGGGGACTTTTTTGTATGTGGGGGGGTGGCACCGCCCCCCGCAAACTGCCGCACTAGGCCTGGGCCTTGTTGGCCTAGGCCAAGACACAGCACTGATGCCCACGCCATGACAGTACCACCACCATGCTTCACTGATGAGGTGGTATGCTTTGTATCATGTGCAGTTCCTTTCCTTCTCCATATTCTTCTCTTCCTATCACTTTGGTACATGTTGATCTTGGTCTCATCTGTCCATAGGATGTTGTTCCAGAACTGTGAAGGCTTTTTAAGATGTTGTTTGGCAAACTCTAGTCTGGCCTTCCTGTTTTTGAGGCTCACCAATGGTTTACATCTTGTGGTAACCCTCTGTATTCACTCTGGTGAAGTCTTCTCTTGATTGTTGACTTTGACACACATACACGTACCTCCTGGAGAGTGTTCTTGATCTGGCCAACTGTTGTGAAGGGTGTTTTCTTCACCAGGGAAAGAATTCTTCAGTCATCCCCACCACAGTTGTTTTCCGTGGTCTTCCAGGTCTTTTGGTGTTGCTGAGCTCACCGGTGCGTTCTTTCTTTTTAAGGATGTTCCAAACAGTTGATTTGGCCACACCTAATGTTTTTGCTATCTCTCTGATGGGGTTGTTTTCTTTTTTCAGCCTAATGATGGCTTGCTTCACTGATAGTGACAGCTCTTTGGATCTCATATTGAGAGTTGACAGCAACAGATTCCAAATGCAAATAGCACACTTGAAATGAACTCTGGACCTTTTATCTGCACCTTGTAAATGAGATAATGAGGGAATAACACACACCTGGCCATGGAACAGCTGAGCAGCCAATTGTCCCATCACATTTGGTCCCTTAAAAAGTGGGAGGCACATATACAAACTCTTGTAATTCCTACACCGTTCACCTGATTTGGATGTAAATACCCTCAAATTAAAGCTGAAAGTCTGTCGTTAAAGCACATCTTGTTTGTTTCATTTCAAATCCATTGTGGTGGTGTATAGAGCCAAAAAGATTACAATTGTGTCAATGTCCCAATATTTATGGACCTGACTGTAAATTTGGTGATGGAAGATATGCACCACGGTGGATCAATTTAATTGCCATATGGACTGGTTTGGATGCATCTATAGATCGTGGACCTATTTTTATCAATTATACTTGATCATGTTATGTAAATTCATGAACTTTCTTTTATGGGAAATTTATTAGATCATGTTATAAGTGTGGATTTTAGGAAATTAATGATGCCCTCTCTGCCCCCACTCTTTCGCTCTCCCTCCTTCCCTTCCACTCTTCCCTCCCACTCTCTCCTTTCCTTCACCCCCCCTCATCCCCCTACCTCCTCTCCCCTCCCCTTTTTGCCAGTCACTTTTAAAAATGAATAAACAGAAGGTTATTTCTCTTAACAGGAAAATGCGGGAGAGAGGGGTAGGGCACAGGACACCCTTAGGCAAATGCAATAGCAAATTGGCAGACTCCTCAGACAAATAGTAGAACAAGGCCAACAGCGATACGGAAAAAGTGCCTTTAAGTTGAATCCAGCAATCTGTAATCTATAGCAACAGCTATCTCCTGTAGCAACAACTTAACTCACAGTATCCCACTGTAGTTCCGCAGATGAGTTCTCTCCTGAAGCTTTCCCAGCCACTTCATAGTCCCCGGCTTATGAAGAGTTTCCTCTGGTTACTCCTTCAGAACTCCATCCCTCTCAACCTGCCACCGGCAACAAGAGTTGTTGACCCTCTGGCAACTCTCATGCCTCCTGGGATCAGTCAGGCTCCCATCAGGCCAAGCCCCTTTCCCATCAGGCCTACACCAAACTGCTGCTCCTTAAGCACCCACCCAGACCGCAGTCCGGGTGGAAAAGAACCCTGATCATCTGACCTCATCCGAATAAATACCTTCTCCCAGCATTCTAGGTGACCAAAGAAACTCCTGCTGATTGACTGAGAGAAGTATATACATTCATAACCTGAATCCACTGTAATTCATCACACTGATGCCAAAGTTAACAGCGCCGCCTATTGACAAAAGGAAGAAATCACAGTTAACACCAGGCTTAGGAGAAATCGTTAGTATCGCCCCTTTGTCTTTGGACCAGCTTTTAGGCCATACGGTCTCCCTGAAGAGGATATGGCTTTGGTATGCTAACGCAGGCCATATACGATTCATTTTCTTTTGTTCAACCAGTGTGTTAAATGAAAGATTATGAATAGATTCCCCCATCCACACATTCAAGGTGAATGGGTAATCCCTCCTGCTTGTATTCTGACAGAGGGGAGAGTTCTCTGCCATCACACCAATACACTCATCAGCACCACTGGCTAATCAAGGAAAAAAATTTCAAACAGGCTTGTTGCACAGAAGCCAATCAAGAGATTGACTTCTGCACAACCAGCCTACCCATAGATGGATCAAAATTCGACTGGTTCCCATTGAACCAGCTGAATTTTGATCCATCTCTGGCCGGCTTAAGCTGCCTGACAGTTTATCAAAATGTCCATGCTTGATGTCAGGAGATAGAGTTTAAAGGATAAGTTCACTTTTTTTTTTTTTTTTTTTATAATTCCAGCTCCCCTTTGTACCAATATAGCATTAATATACTTCTTTTAAAGCTTTCTATTTATCCTACACAGCCCTTACCTCTATGTCCAGCTTGTATAAAAAAATGTGTCCATTACATCTCCTTTACTTCCTGGACATACCTTGGGACATGAAAACTGGTAAGACACAGGAAGGAGTTTTCTAGCTGACCTGATTAGCACACACCCTGCATCTCCCTTCCAGAAGATCACTCCCGCCCACCATCCCAGGTGCATGGTTTTCCTATGCAATCAATCAGTGATCACTGTTCTCACTAAATACATCTTCCGTAGAGCGTTCATTTGGCAGAGTTTGCAGGAGCTGAGCGATCAAAAAACAGTCTATGTGGATAGCTGTAGTATTGAAAACAGGAGAAGTGTATCCTGGGTTCTGTAAAGCCCCTCATGTACTATACCATCTTTACAATCTCCTTTAGAATTACTTTTACCACTTCTGGACCGCCCGCCGTCATTTGACTGCGGCAGTTTGAAGTGGAATACCGTTGTTATGGCAGCAGATAGCTACCATAACCCTGGTATCTTTTTTTTCAGCAGGCGATTCTGCACATGATAAAAGTGATCTTTTAGTGATCACTTTTATCAGCGGCGGGAGAGGTGCCCCCCTCCCACCGCTTTCCGGTCATCTCCGCCGCTTACCGGACCCGCCGGCAGCGGCATAGATGATCGCGTCTGTCCCCCCGTGTCCGTGAGCTGAGTGAGCAGCTGAAGCCGCTTACTCGGCTCCATAACATGACTGGGCGGAAGCGACGTCACAAGTCACTTCCGTCCAATGGTCTTAAAGGGGACATTTTTTTTTTTGAGATGTTATTTTTTTCTAAATTTTTTTTTTGCATTTCAGTGTAAATATGAGATCTGAGGACTTTTTGACCCCAGATCTCATATTTAGGAAGTCCTGGCATGCTTTTTTCTATTACAAGGAATGTTTACATTTCTTGTAATAGGAATAAAAGTGATCACATTTTTTTTAAATTACGCTGTAAAAATTAAAAGTAAAATAAATAATTAAAAAAAAAAAATTTAAAGCGCACCGTCCTTGCGAGCTCGCGCCCGGAAGCAAACACATACGTAAGTCCTGCCCACATATGAAAACGGTGTGCAAACCACACATGTGAGGTATCGCCGCGATCGTTAGAGCGAGAGCAACAATTCTATCACCAGACCTCCTCTGTAACTCAAAAATGCTAACCTGTAGAAATTTTTAAACGTCACCAATGGAGATTTTTATGTTGCAAAGTTTGTCGCCATTCTGCGAACGGACGCAATTTTGAAGCATGGCATGTTGGGTATCATTTTACTCGGCGTAACATTATCTTTCACAATATGGAAAAAATTGGCCTAACTTTACTGTTGTCATATTTTTTAACTCAAAAAACTCAATTCTTTTTAAAAAAAACACGCTTGTAAGACCGCTGCGCAAATACGGTGTGACAAAGTTTTGCAATGGCCGCCATTTTATTCTCTAGGGTGTTAGAAAAAAAATATATAATGTTTGGGGGTTCTTAGTAATTTTATAGCAAAAAAAAATTATTTTAACTCGTAACCACCGAACTCCAAAAAGAGGCTCGGTCTTAAAGTGGTTAAACTATGTAGTGCAAGGGCCTGCCTGATTGGATACAGAGTGATTTGGGAGATGGAGTGTCCTCCTATTATATAGGTAAATCTAAAGATATTGTACAATCATATTATATAGCGTATGGCTACCTTTATACACCTAAAATGGACTAGTTGCGCTTTCGGCGCCATTAATTGTTAATGGCACGACTAAAAAATGAGTGACAAACACAGCAAAACGCACAGTCAAAAACTTGCAACCAGCATCCCCCCAAAATGTCCCATGAGCTACTTTGCCTTGTGTAGAGCAGCCAATTGAAATTCCATTAAAATCAACAGGCTGCCTTATGCATGTCACAGGAAAAATTACCCAAAAAATGTGCGCTAGGTGTGAATCGGGCCTGAGACTGAAATCAGTTTGTTTACACAAGAATAATGTGGGTCCATTCACATATGTGTGTTTCCAAATGCATGGCAATGCATGCTTTGCCTCTCGTTTCAGAAACATGGTGCAAATGCCACCAAAAAGCATGGTAAAAAAAAAACGCACCATGCTCTGCTCTAAAAAGAAAAAAGTTCTGGAGTTTCTTTGGGGCAATTCTTAAGTGTAGGGCAGCCCATTTAATTGAATGGGCTACCCTATGTGTGACCAGCAAAATTGCCCCAAAAACGCATGCAGGAATGTGAACGGGGCCTGACAGCTGAGTGCCTCCATCCACACCCTCCTGTGTACTTGTATAAAACTGGCCACACACTATATAATCTGATTTACAATCTCTGTATAATTTCCTTTAGATTTACCAGAACTATGGATCAGGAGGACCCACCTGAACAATCCATTCAATTTGTATGAAATCAGACAGGCCCTTGCACTACATAGCTGATGTAGATCTGAAGGAGATTGTACAATCAGATTGTACAGAAAGTGGGTGAAAGGTGGTAAAGTAATGAGAAGGTGTGGTCAAGAGTGGTGAACACGCCCTATAACATCCTTTTCTGTGATGCAGAAGGCAGCGCATTCTGGGACTCAAAGCTTCCTGGATGTCACATGACCTACAGGAAGTGATTAAAGCAGAAATATTTTTTCAAAGACATATGAAATTTTAAAGCTTCCCTGAATGAGGTAAGTACACTGGAATGCACAGATAAGCACATTGGGATGGCTGGGCCAGAAATGCCAATAGAAAACTATTAAATATTGCCTGAAAGAGGTGAACTTAACCTTCAACCACTTGCTTACTGGGTACTTAAACCCCCCTCCTGCCCAGACCATTTTTTGGCTTTCAGCGCTGTCACATTTTGAATGACAATTGCGCGGCCATGTGACATTATACCCAAACAAAATTTTTATCATTTTTTCCCCACAAATATAGCTTTCTTTTGGTTGTATTTCATCACCTCTGCGTCATTTCTGATCGCCGATATAAACAAAAAATGAGCAACAATTTTTCAAAAAAAAAAACAACAATATTTCTTACTTTTTGCTATAATACATATGCAAAAAAAAAAAAAAAATATTCATCGGGTTTGGCTGATATATATTCTTCTACATATTTTTGGTAAAAAAAAAAAATCGCAATCGGCGTATATTGATTGGTTTGCGCAAAAGTTATCGAGTCTACAAACTATGGGAATGGATTTATGGCGTTTTTATTATTTTTTACTTTTTTACTAGTAATGGTGGCGATCTGCGATTTTTATCGGGATTGCGATATTGCAGCGGACATGTCGGACATTTTTGACACTTTTTTGGGACCAATGACATTTATGCAGCGATCAGAAATTTAAATATCCACTGATTACTGTATGTCATCGGCAGTGAAGGGGTTAATTGTGTTCCCTCATTGTGTTCTGTGTGGGGGATGGGCTGGCCGGGACATAACAGATCTCACTGATCCCAGTGACAGGGTTCTCCGTTCTGTGAAGGGGAGCTTCACAGAACGGAGAACCGCCGTGTTTACATCGGCGGTTCCCCGTTCTGCAGCTCTGTCAGGCGATCGCGGGTCACTAGTGGACATTGAGTCTGCCCGACCCACGGGCACGCCCACACAGCGTGCAGCCGCCGAGCGCGCAACCGCCACCTGTGAGTGTGCACCGGGAGCATGCACAGGGGATGACGTCCATGGACATCGTCCCGGAAATTCAGATCCGCGCTGGAGCCGTGCTTCGGCAATAGCGCAGATCTAAAGGAGTTAACGAACTTGAAGATTTTCAATGCAGGCATTTCTGTCTCCAAATAGGAGGCAGAAATTTCACCTGCATGGAAAAATTGAGTAGTTATCACATCAAAGGGGAATTGAGTTCCATCCAATCACTTTCATGAGAAAGTTAGGATTGTGTAGTTCGGATCAGTCAGAGATTCTTCAATGATAGCAAATGGAAGGAACTAGGATAAAAATGGGAGAGAGAGACCTGACTAACAGGACCGCAGGGAGAGACTTGGAAGGGAGAGATATCTAAGGGGGCATTTGGACAGGCACATAGAGGGGACCTGAGAGCTCTGCTATTGTTAATCCACTGAGAGTGGTAATACATACCTCTCAACTTTTTGAGACGGCAACGAGGGACACCTATTAGCAAAAGTATGTAGGCTTAGGACACACCCGTTGGCACGCCTCCTTAACCACTTAAGGACCGGAAGG
The DNA here is from genome assembly GCA_018402905.1 of Glandirana rugosa. NCBI lineage: Eukaryota > Metazoa > Chordata > Amphibia > Anura > Ranidae > Glandirana > Glandirana rugosa. The sequence goes on from BLSH010335836.1 coordinate 1,601,650, forward strand.
ATTTCCAGCTTTAGGACCGGAGCCCTTTTTGCGATTCGGCGCTGCGTCGCTTTAACTGAAAATTGCGTCCTTTTTTCCCCACAAATAGAGCTTTCTTTTGGTGGTATTTGATCACCGCTGCGTCATTTCTGATCGCCGCTATAAACAAAAGAAGAGCGACAATTTTGCAAAAAAAAACAAATTTCTTACTTTTTGCTAAAATACAAATCCAAAAAAAAAATATAAAAAAACATTTTTTTCACCGTTTTTGGCCGATTTATATTCTTGCTCATATTTGCGATAAAAAAAAATCGCAATCGGCGTTTATTGATTGGTTTGCGCAAAAGTGGTTGCGTTTACGGATGATGAGAATTAATTTTTGGGGTTTTTATTTTTTTTTTAATTTTTTACTAATAATGGCGGCGATCTGCGATTTTTAGGGGTACTGCGATATTTCAGCGGACATGTCGGACTATTTTTTTGGGACCATTGGCATTTATACAGCGATCAGTGCTATAAAAATGCACTGATTACTGTGTAAATGCCATTGGCAGTGAAGGGGTTAACCTGCAGGGGGCGCTCTAAGGGTTAAGTATGTACCCTGGGCGTGTTCTAACTGTAGGGGGGCTTGCCTAGCTGGGGAAGGGAAGTGGTCACAGCCTTCACGTACAGGAAGGCTGTGATCACAGCCCTTCCCCCTCACACAGAGCGGAGGTCCGTGTTTACTTACACGGACCTCCGCTCCTTCACTCCGGGGGGGGGCATTGTGGGTGGCCGGCGGCAATCGAAGCCGCCGCACCCACTCCCTGGCCCTCCCCGGACACAGTGAGCACACGGGCACGCCTCCGGCGGCGCGCGCGCGCTGTGCGCGATCTGGCGGCCGCCGTCATATGACGGCGATTCGCCTTACAGCGCCACTTTGCCGCCGTCAATTGCCGATTGACGGTCGGCAAGTGGTTAAAGAAGAATTATACAAAAAAAATGATTCATTAAACCCACAAGCGCTTTTTTTTTAACAATACTATTCCTTTATACTAGCTTTGAAATGTACAAATGCAGCAATTTAAAAGTTGGATGAAAAGTTTACACTGGGAAACATTTTTTGAAGGATAAAAAGTGCATTTTATATACAGCTATATAGATCAAATCAAAATGAGGAACACATGAGGAGGACAGAGGGACTTTGATTCAAATCAGGGACAGTCCCTCGAAATCAGGGATAGTTGGGAGCTATGGTAATATTGTATGAGCTAGTTGGTTAGTATCCATCCAGTTTCTGATGGTTGAATGTATTGTCTATGGTTCTATAGGAATTTGTCTTCTATGATGCAGAGGTTTTATCATTTGATTGCATTGAGTGTTGCTGTTAAGCTATGTCTGTGATTTTACACAGCTGTTAAAGTGGTTGTATACCTAAATTTACAAGTTGTACCTAAGGCTTACCTATAGGCACTATAAATATCTCCTAAACGTGCGTAGTTTAGGAGATATTTACTTTGTACAGCGCCTGTGATGTCATTGGTGCATGCCCTGTGAAGAAACGGCCCTCCGTGCCTTTCTTCACTAGCAAGTGCGATGACTGGCGGCACCCGCGCACATTTGCGGGAGTGACGTCACGCCCCCCCGGACAGTCACAGAGCCGGAGTCCATGAAGGAAGAGGAGCAAACATGGATGTGGCCTCAAGCGGGGACAGCGCGGCTTCGTTTGCAGGTAAGTGTCACATAATGTGCTAGAATGCAATGCATACTAGCACATTATGCTTTTATTTGCAGGGAACTAAAAAGGAAGTAAAAGCCATCAAGATTTACTTCCTCTCTAGCTTTGTTTGTTTCTATGCAATAATAATGTGGTGCCTCAGGTCACGAAGGCTTCGGTTCACGAACAGAAGAGTTTACAAAAATTAGCTTCGGTTCATGAACTCCGCTTCAGTTCACGACCACGAGCTGCGGCCATTTCCCCTGCTTTTCCCTGTTCTGGTGAGATGGCGGGTCACAGAGAGAGACCCTGAAAGTGTCCAGTACTGTGAAGACACTTACAGTACAGTGTTGAGAAGCTTTTTGGTGTGCTTTTTAGCACATACATACTGTACTGTACATCCAGTATGGCTCCAAAGAAAATGCAGAGCAAGCATGGTGGTAAGAAGAAAGTGCGGAGCAGTAATGCAGGTGACAAGAATATGCAAAGCGCAAATGCAGGTGACAAGAATGTGCAAGGTTAGTGTTCTCTCTCTTCATACTGTACTGTACTTTGTTTCATATCTTTGTGGTTCAAAAGCAAAAAAGTTCAGAATGGATTAACCTGATTTACATTGAACCCTATTGGAAAATTTGCCTCGGTTCGCAACCAGAGTCGGTTCACAAATGAAGTTTGTGAACCGAGGTACCACTGTACTCCTTGTCAACAGCTAAGCTGTTGACACCTACAGCCTGCTATAGCCTGCAATGCTGGCTGAGTGGAAATTCTCCAATATGGCGGATAAACTGTTCAACCACAGTGGCCATATATTGAAGGATTGGAGTTTGGTCGGACCCATTCATGGCAAGCTTTACACTAGGAGTCACTAGATGACTGAGGATACTCTGTAATGCACTGGAGTCATAGATTTCTATGTATCACAATATTTTGTTACATAAAGTACAGATCGCTGCAACAATAAAACAACTCTACTTGTCACGTGGTCTCATTTACCCTTATTTGAATTTCTCATTTTACTTATTACTCTTACTGCAGTCCTTGAGGTTTATAGGCTTTATTATGTGGTGCATCATGAATACAGTATCGCTTACAGAGTAATTTCACCTTTACAGAAAATCTGTAAGGTGAACTTACACTGGATCCCCTCCCTATCCACCCCAGACCCGCTATACCGGAGTCCCACGATCCCCCACTGTGGGACATCGACTTAATCTCCTATCCGTACCTCTCAGCGTGTACAGATAGGAGGCATTCTAATTGGTCGGCGCCATCACATGGACAGCGCTGACCAAATAGAACCCGCCAAGCCCATCCTGTCTGCACTGGAGAAGAGAGGAAGCCAGGAGGATTTTAAATCCCCAGACCGGTAATGTGATGTCCTGGTGTCTCACAGCCTGGGATCACGGGACTCCGGTATAGCGGGACTGGGAGGGGGTCCAGTGTAAGTTCACCTTACAGATTTTCTGTAAATGTGAACTTACACTTTAAACAAGAGAAGTTGAGAATCTTCAAACTGTAACTTGTGTGAATATTTACTTCAATTACCCAATCGTGTGAAAAGCTAACTCCTGTTTACTTATGTTATCTGTCCATGAATTTGTTGATTGGGTAATTAAAGTGGATATCAACACAATTTATTATTTCTAAACACAAATATCTAAAACCAAATTCAGCCACCGTATTAGCCACCAAAAAACCCACAACACTCAAATTCGTGTAATATGTTCTTTATTTCTTTTTATTGTATTGGTGCAAGGGAATGTGTTTACATCTGTAAGTAGCCAGGGAAGTGACAATACAATGCACACAATAACCAGTTGTTATTAACCAATACATATACTGTTGGTCCGGTGCTGGAAAAGAGTTAAGGATATGAGCTCTTAAAACTTGAATGATGGATGTTTTTTTCCTCAGTATTTTATCTAATACAAAAAAGTATTATATGTTGTGCTGATATCCAAAATGTTCATCCTAAGTCACGTCATTCATTCTTTGTTATTTTCCGTATCTATTTTCCAGTCTTTTGGTCTTCTCTGGGCACCAGATTGAGTATAACAGGTTTTGTTGTCTTTAGGAACCCTGTGGTGTCAATTTGCAGGGGGATCTGTAATACAAGTGGCAGAATTAACAGAACAGGTAAACTAAATTCTAATATTACACAATCTCTTATTTCTTCTACAGGATTTAAAAGGCTGTTGTGCATATAGAAATCACGACCCAGTAAGTATCACTGTCTCAGAAAAGTCACACCAAGGTGATCGTGTGGCTGCAGCTAGGATTATTATAAACCACTAATGATACTTTTACTTTTTTACATTTTTACTGCAGGATAAAAACACATTTACTTTTATAATAAAGATAAGTGATTTCTTACTGGAGTATCCTTGCAGGTTCGGAAGTTGAAGTTCTGTAGGAGCAGAGTGATGGCTGCCTTCATGTTAACCATAGCAAATCTCATCCCGATGCAGTTGCGGGGCCCAAATCCAAAAGGAAGAAAGGTGTAAGGGTCTTGAGTTTCTTTATTCTCCTTACTGAATCTATAAAAAAACAAAGTGTTAGTACCTTGTCAATGTCTCTCTGTGGCCCAGTAAATATGGTGGAGGCCTTGCATATACATACAGCCCCATGTCCTTCAAATCTCAGTGGAATTGATACTACTAAAAATAAAAATCTCACTTGGATAACAATACGGTGCAATGTGATGTGCTACGGAAAATAAGACATATGTTGTGTAAACTTGATCTGTACCTGCAGACGACTTTTGTGCATTGTACAATGGTTTTGCTTCCTGTATGTTTGTTCATTGACAATAAATGCAGTTAATTAAAAAAAAAAAAATCCCACTTCCGAATGATCCACATCAACCGCTGGCTGAACGAAAAAAAATGACTCATCTATGGTCTGCTTTACTCTGGTGCTTGGTGACTAGTGTTGGCCGAATGGTTCGTGTAAGAGGATTCTGATCAAACATCCAAACATCCATTTTAAATCAGCTTTGTCTTTCTATGGACTTGCAGAGTTCCTCCTTATGAGGAAAATTTTATAACTTTTTATATAATTTCTACAATGAAAAACAAGCTACAGGTGTGCAGGCAATCTGACCGCAATTGCTTTAGGCCTCATACACACGGACGTTTTTTGACGCCGGCGTTTTCTGGCGTTTTTTGCAGCTCTCCATGTTAGTCAATGGCCCCATAAAAACGTCGGCGTTTCTGAGCTGTAGGTGGCGTCGGCGTTAGTGAGCAGAAAGTAGAACCCATGGCCATCGCGTTCTGAGGCTGTAACATTTTGACGTTTTTTGACGCCGACGCCACAATATGCCAAGAAACGCCAACATATGCCACCATATGCCACCTATTATTATACCGGCGTTTTCCGGCGTTTTTTGACGCCGACGTTTTTAGGTTGAAAAATAGCAGAGGGATGATTTTTTTTAAAAAAACGCCTATTGACGCCGACGCTCACTAACGCTCAAAAACGCCAATGCATAACGCCGAAAGACGCCGACTTTTTTTCCTTGACGTCGGGCCCGACGTTTTGTTTATTTTTTTAGAAACGTCCGTGTGTATGAGGCCTTAGGGTGGAAATGTAACCAGCTATTTTGCAAGGATTGGAGAAGGAATACGCAAACTTCTGCAATATAAAAAGCCACAATCAGGAATAATAAGGAACAAGCTTAAATATGGCAATGATCTAATAATCAGGATCAAGGCCTCCTGCTTACATGGCCCTTCTGGTTTCTGCTCATACCAACCTATGGCCCTGTCTAACATTTTCTGCCCCAACCTTTGTCCTGGTGTTTTTGTACAGCAAGCTGCTTTAGTATTCACGAAGGTAATAATGCAGGTGGATCTCTTTGTTCTTAATGGCACTGTAATATTAGTATGTATGCGTGGCTGCTCACCTATATCATGCGTCATATATAAATTTAGTATTAAACTTTGTATAACCTTGTTGTATCGGGGCAGAATATAGCTGTAAGCATTGTAATTGGCTACAGCAGTATGGGTGGGTATAGTGGTTAAGGGGAGTATTTGTGGTTTAAGTTTATAAAACACCTTGTATACGTAATAAACTTTGCAATCTTTGTGAACCTACTACTTGTTTTGATTTATTGATTGTCCAACTGGTTGAAGTCCCAGCCACACCCAAACCACTGGGCAGCCCAACAGCAGGACCACAGAAGGGAAAGCTAACAGTTCGAAGCGAGCAAAATTTCGACAGGAATATCGCCTGTCTGTCGGCGAACACCCAAATTTGTGGGTCGTTCAATGGGATGTTCACCCGCCGAGCGCCCCACAATGCACTGCACACTTCACAGTGCATTCTAGGGCCCTAATTGGATGCAGCTTTGCACCTGACCAGCTTCGCCAATTAGGGCACCAGAGCACTGTCAGAGCCCTGATTGGACAAAGTGATTATGACTTTCTCCAATCACGGCTCAGTGCTTATAGTCCCACCCCACACTATAAAAGGTAACTACCCATAAGAAGCTTTTGCATTGTGTTGGAGTGGAGATAGATAGAGCAGGGCTCAGTTTGCTACTAATGAGTTAGTGTGTTCACTTATTGTGACTCTGAGTGTACAGTGTTAGTGTAGTGTTAGTATAGTGTGTTAGTGCATTGCTTAACACATTGTTTAACTCAGTGTTACATAACATTTGGCTCTGAGTGTAGAGTGTTAGTGTAGTGTGTGAGTATAGTATAGTGTAAGTGTAGTGCAGTGTTTAACACAGCGTTACATAACATTTATTTAGTGCTGTATAAAGTGCTGTATATCATTTTTTTTTCTGGTTGCCGCATGTTTTTTTGTCCCCTGCCTGCCCCCCCTTTTTTTTTAAATAGTCAGCCACAGTTTTTCTGACTGCGACTCTGGTGTTCCCCCTTTTTTTATTTTTTTTTTAATAGTTTTTACATTTCTGTCAGTATCAGGCCTCAATTTAAAGTGAACCTAACGCCACTTTTCATTTAAAAAAGTGCATCCAATCACACATTTCTCAGTTCAATAACCCCCCCCCCCATCATGTCTGGGAGGCCAACAAGGAGAGAGGCAGACGTTCCCATGCCACTATGAGGGGGGACAGCAATGTATGTGTCCACAGGCAAAGGTTGCATTGGTCTGTCCTCAGGCAGGGCACATTTGTCTCTGTTTAGTGATGCTGCCTGTGCTATCCAGCCACAGAGTCAGCCACTTGCTACTTCATGATGCACAGACATTACTTGATTCTGATGTTGGTTGTAAGGTA
>BLSH010335836.1:1608579-1636947 GCA_018402905.1 Glandirana rugosa
AATAACCCCCCCCCCCCCCCCCATCATGTCTGGGAGGCCAACAAGGAGAGAGGCAGACGTTCCCATGCCACTATGAGGGGGGCCAGCAACGTATGTGTCCACAGGCAAAGGTTGACATGGTCTGTCCTCAGGCAGGGCACATTTGTCTCTGTTTAGTGATACTGCCTGTGCTATCCAGCCACAGCATGCAAATTAGGTGGTAGACTGGCTTACTAGACCATCCTCATCCTCTATGACCCAAACTGACACTAGTGCGCAGTCCACCGCTGCTGTCGGAGTGGCTTATTTTGTCTTCTTGTCCACAGCTTCTTCTGCCATAGCCCCAGCATCATGCATGGAGGAGTCAGCTGAGTTATTTGAACACAGAGTCAGCCACTTGCTACTTCAGGATGCACAGACATTACTTGATTCTGATGTTGGTTGTAAGGTAGAGGAAGGGAGTAACATGAGCCTACACAGAGGGGAGAACATTGACAAAAAAGAAATTGGCAGTCATGTTCCCCCAGCCACAGTGTATTGCCAAGTTGGCTCCAGTGATGATGAGGATGGAGGAGATGATGATGATGAGGTCACTGACGCAACTTGGGTGCTGGATAGAGCAGAGGAGGAAAGTGAGGGGGATAAACAACCCAAATGTGGCAGGATGTCCTCCAGAGGCAGCCATCATGGCAGAGTAGAGAGCAGCCAGCCTATTCCATCAGATTGTGTAGCTGTTATCTCCCGGCCCACTTCCCTTTTTAGCACATGTGCAGCCAATGGCACTGTTGCAATTTGCAATCTTTGCGGCAAGCAGATCAAGCATGGCAAAAACACCAGCCATTTGGGTACCACATGCCCACCACTCAGCCCATTGGCAAGAGCACCTGAAAGCCACACACAAGGGACACAATTCTTCTCCTCCTTACTCCTCACCTTTCATGTCTACCCCCGCTATATCTCATGACCTCTCAGCAGCCTCCACCGGCAGGGATGTTGGTATAGGAAAGGGTGTCACAGGCCCTTGCAACACCGCAACTCACCATCAGCTGTAGGGTATAGCAGGCACATTGCTCTGCCCCAACTACTGCAACAAGAAAAAAATACACTCCCTGCCACCCACATGCCCAGCGTCTAAATTCCAGCTTGTCCAAATAAAACTTGCAGGGAAAATCAATTTAAATGTCTTTTTTTTTAAAAGACAGTTTTGCTGCAGCGGGTTCTATACACAGTACAACTGCACCACTTTACAGACGGACTAAGGGGACCCCCCCAGGCACTGTAATTAAAGTGTTTTTTCATCTTTAGTGTTTCACTTTAAGCATCATTAATATCACTGCTCCTTTAAAAACTATCTTTTTTAAACTTTTTTTGCATTGGTACCCCAGGGCAGTAGCCAGGCTGGGCTCGCAAAACGCAGTGCGATTACCTGAATCGCATCACGTGGGATGCAATTCCGCTGTGGCAAAAAGAAAGGGTCCTACACCATTTTGTTGTGCATGCGGTGCGATTTGAGCCACACAAAATGAATGGGCTCAAATAGCACTGCAAAAATCGCATGTGATTTGAATAGTAATGTGGTGTGATTCCTGCCTAAATCAATGCAGTTCCCCACACTGCACCAGTGTGAACCTAGGCTTAGAAGGATAAGTTGAGATTATACTATTCTCTCCTGGATAACTACTTTAATATTATTTTTAGGAATATGGAAACATGCTTTAAAGAAAACCCATCAATTCAAGTAGCAAAAATAAGTTACCTTTCAGGTCGGAACTCCTCTGGGTCAGCCCATAATGAAGGGTCCCGGTGTAAAACATAAGCTGGGATCACAGTCACAACTCCCTCTGGGATGGTTACTCCGTTGATCTCTGTTGTTTTCTTACAAACTCTTTCAAGTCTCCCAGCTGCAGGGTACAGTCGCAGAGTTTCAGAAATCACCATGTCCAAATATTCCATCTGCATCATAGCTTCATAAGTGGGAGGAGCCTGTGTACAAATAAAACCTTCTTAATGTGCCAGGACACTTATACCAACATAGTATTAGTTATATATCAGCTTAAAGTAATACTAAAGGATGCTAATAAAGGCATAGTGGAAACACAGTAGAGTAGAACTGCATACAAACTTGTTCAACAATGCCTTAAATTACTGTATATAATGATTAAAACATTTTCAATTTCTACCTCTGTGCGCGTTTGTTCATTGACTTCCATATTTGTGCAGCTGTGCTGGAGTCTCACGTACAGAATAATACTACACAAATCACGTTAAGCTACATTTCCCAGCATCCTTTGTGCCTTTTAGACTCTACTTCTACAGGAGAGCTACACAATGGTTGTGATTTACTTTTCTTCTGTCAGTGCAGGTCTATTGAAATCCATCCATCTGCTGAGGCTGAAAACGTTGATACACTTTTTTTATTCATTCAGCCCCCAGCATGCAGATGGACAAATCTCTTGCAGTGCCTATTGTAGTTTGATGTTCAACCCTGCTGGCTGTTAAGATACACAAACCATGACTGCATCTGATTGAATGCATTCACTTTTTCCTGACATTTTTCACATGACCCCTGTGATTTTTCAATCAAGGGATGACAGGCAGGAGGCAGCCAATAGGGCCACCACTAAGCACAATTTGGAATCAGCCAAAATTCATACAGTGTATGGCAAACTTAAATCTGGCCATAGATGCCTCATTTTTTTTTAAATCAGCCAGAGGGCTGATTTAAAAAAAAAAAAAAAAAAAAAAAAAAAAAAAAGAAGAGCGTATTCCTCCATTCACATAAGAGGAGGATAGAGGAATACTCTCTGCTGAGACATTGGATTCTGACAGTAGTATTCTTCCGCTGTCAGAATACATTGATCAGCGGTTGCAGCCGATCTACCAAAGTTTTCCAACATTCTTGCTCAACAGAAGCTGATCTAACAGTCAACTTATGTCAAACGGGGATGGCCATACATGAATCAAAATTTCCCTGGTCCCTGCTGAACCAGCCAAATTTCGATCCACTTATGGCTAGCTTAACTCTCTATGTAGATAATTGATTATCGTATCTAAGTCGCCATTTACAGAGTTGCTGACAAGTTGTCGATTAGCAGAGTAATCTGTCCTACACCACTAGAGGTAAAAATCTACATGTAAACATTAATATAATATGGCTGATCTCGATTTTATATAATTAAATTAGTAGTTTTTCCCAATTATAGGATGTAATGCTGCCTTTTCTTTGAAACACACTATAGTGTATTTTGAAAAAAGAAAAGCGAAATAAAGTTTTATGGTTTACCTTGTTAGGTAAATGGGTCTCAATTTCCTCTTGCAGCTTAGTTTGGACATCAGGGTGTGTTGCCAGGAGGTAGGCCACGAACATAAGGGTGGTGCTAGTTGTCTCATAGCCTGCTATGATGAAGATAAGTCCCTGGGCCATGATCTCAGTGTCAGTCAGTTCTATGAAAAAAGAACAGTTTTACTTGGTAATCATAGATGCAATATTATATTGTAACTGCAGATACAAGGAGGGATTGACACTTTTCAGTTTACAACTGATGCAAAGGAAGTGGAAGGGAAAGAGTGAAAATTGTGCATTTGATACCTGCGTGGATCTGCTTCTATTAGGCTCCATGCACACTGGATGCTCTCTGGGCTTCGGGCAGGAGACGCTGCTTAGAAAACGTTCTTTTGCAGCGGTTTGTAAGCAGCGTTTATCGGCGTCTGCGTTTTTGAGCATGTTTTTTTTTTACTTCATTAGCTTCCATTGACTACAAAAAACGCTGCACGCCGATAAACAGCCATTTACCGGCATTTAGCGTTTTTTTGTGGTCAGAAGAACGACTTTTGAACCTGCAGCACAACTTGTTCTGGAACCCTTTGTACCTGCAACCTAACTAAACACAGACTTTGTACTCAAACCCTACTGCAAACCATATTTTACTGCTGCCATTAATGAATAAATTACTATTTTAAGAATATTTTACATAATGGTTTGTATAATCTTATGGTACCTTAAAAGTCTCCATGAATTATTTAAAACCTATCTCTAGTTAAAACAATAATCCTCCCTTACAGTGGAGCTGCCCCGAAAATGCAAAAATGAAATGCTTGGTTATGGTGACATTAGCGGACCTGCGAATGTTGGAGCATGAGGAAGAAGAAGCTGCAGACACTGGATTTACAGCTTGGAGAAAAAGTGCTTTTTCCAGTACCCTAGACATACATGAGCACTTAACCCTTGCAGTGTGGGGACAGGAAGGATTTTTGTTCCCCGTGGAGTTCAGCTTTTATTGTTTGGATTTAATATGTGAAGAAAATGAAAACCAAGCGTCAATCCTTAAAACTCACAGCAGTACTGTACCTTATCCTGCCAGCAAACCTGATCCATCTAATTGCCCTGTCTTATACCCACATTTTGGACAATCCATGGGTACCCAGTAAGCTGCAGGAATCTATGTCAAGGGCCTCCAAACTGCGGCCCATTTGCTTGCCTTTATTCAGCCCCTGGGCACTATTCCTTCCACGGATATCAGTGATGGGGTGGGGAACTATTGCTCCCACTGAGACCAGAGATGAGAAACCATTTCTATCAATGATAGCAATTATGAGGCATTATTCCTCCCACTGACACCAATTATAGGTCACTATTCTTTCCAATGACACCAATTATGGGACACTATTCCTCCCCCTGACACCAATTATGGGACACTATTCCTCCCACTGACACCAACAGTGTAATTTTTTTACTCCCACTGATCACCAAGCCCATGGCATTGTTTACTCCCACCGATGCCGGGGCATTTTCTACTACCACAGTCCAGCCTCCTTTAAGTTTGAAGGGCAATAAACTGAGCAAAACCCTTTGTTTTGAAAGTTTGGAGACCCCTGGTATATGTTTTAATATATTGTTTCAAATCACATACATATGTGTATATTTCACACTTAGCTAACTTTGAAGACATGCCCAAGGTAACGGTTAGGAAATAATAACTGGCTAGAAGGTCTTCACAAGTACGCTAGTTAAAGTGGAACTTCACCCTCTTAATTAGCATTGACTATTTTTAATTTTCATGCTGCTAGCATTAGTAAAAAGACAGCAGCCTTCAGGAGGGATGGGGGTTCTCAGCTAAGCACACCCTCAAAATGGCCACTGCTAGAAGTGCTAGGGGGTGTTTTTCAAAGTGATTTCTCAGCAAAAAATAAAGCATTCAGACATGGATGGATGGGGGAGTTTACTTTGAATATTAACATGTATTAAAGTATAACTAAAGGCAAAACTTTTTTAAATTTTGGATAGAGTGGAGATGGAGTCATTTCTTTATTGCCGTCTGTGTTCCCGAGTGATTCACCCTCTCTATTTGTCCTTTATACCATTAGCATTGCAAATGAAAGTAAATAATAATTGCAAATTTTGGCTTGTCCCCAGAAAAGTAATAAAGAGGAAATCCTCCAATGGGGACACTAGTTCTGGTGACCTGGAGGTCCCCATTAGATTCCCTTAATTAGCAGAGATTTACTCTCACTTCCTGTTTAGGCAATGAGACAGGAAGTGAAGGTAAATCTCCCCCATAGGACAAAGATGGCAACCCCCCTTACTCTATCCAAAATGAAAAAAAAAAAAAAAAAACTCCATATAGTTCTGCTTTAAATAGCATTTTTGGTTTGTGATGCTCAGATGCAATACAGTTCCACTTTAACCACTTCCCGACCGCCATATGCAGAATGACGGCCGGGAAGTGGCTTAGTTATCCTGACTGGAAGTCATATGACGTCCTCAGGATAACATGCCGCCGCGCGCCCGGGGGGGGCACGCATCGCGGCGATCGGTGGTGTGGGGGGTCAACCTGACCCCCCACATTACTGATCTCGGTAAAGTGCTTCGATCTGAAGCACTTTACCATGTGATCAGCTGTCACCAATCACGGCTGGTCACATTGTAACACAGGAAAGCCGTTTATTGGCTTTCCTGTACTCGGGTCTGCAGACCTGAGTAGAGGAGAGTCGATCAGCTGCTCTCCTGACAGGGGGGGTTTGTGCTGATGATTTATCAGCACAGCCCCCCCTCGGATCGCCACACTAGACCACCAGGGAGCCTGCCCAGGGATGTGCCCACCCAGGACCACCAGGGAGCCAATCTGGACCCCCAGGGAGACCCCCCTAGACCACCAGGTAAGAGGCATAGTGCCCAATGTGGATGGCACTCAGTGCCACCTTCAGGTGCCACCCTAGACCACCAGGGAATGGGACCCTATCAGTATATATGCCCACCAGTGCCCCTATCAGTGCTTACCAGTGCCTCTATCAATGTATACCAGTGCCACATATCAGTGCCACCTACCAGTGCCCATGAGTGCCACCTATCAGTGCCAATCAGTACTGCCACATTAGTGCCTGTCAGTGTAGCCTCATCAGTGCCCACCAGTGATGGAGAAAATTTACTTATTTACAAAGTTTTGTGACAAAAGTAGAGATTTTTTTTTTTCAAAATTTTTGGTCTTTCTTTATTTGTAGCGCAAAAAATAAAAACCGCAGGGGTGATCAAATACCACCAAAAGAAAGCTCTATTTGTAGGAACAAAATGATAAAAATTCTGTTTGGGTACAGCGTTGCACGACCGCGCAATTGTCATTCAAAACACAACAGCACTGAAAATTGGTCTGGTAGGAAAGTGTTCTAAGTGCATAGTATTGAAGTGGTTAAGGAACATCAAACAACTGCAATAGTGCATTAGACCAGGAAGTGGATGCTAGAGTTTGTCTCGCTGCAAAAACGCCACTTCATTCCATGTCATGGCTTTTCTTTGCTATTAAAATCCTCTGTGCCAGGAACCAACTAAAATCTGAATCACTGCAACTACAAACACTTTCACCTTTTTATACACAAGTATAGCCATTGATCTTAATTTATCACATTTTTTTTTTTGTTTAATGCACTACTGTAGTTATTAGATGTTCCTCAACTAGTTGTGAAGACCTATCAAATTAAAATTGCATTGCTGTTGCAGAAAATGTATAATTGCATGCATATATAGTAATATGCAGTCTGTGGTGCTTCTAGTTCTCAAAAGCTTGCATAATTTGTTTTACCTTTGTAACCATGATTCTCATCATCTTCTGATGATGTCCTATCTTTGGTCTGAGAATCAACCAGGAGTTGCAGAAAATCCACCCGGTCCTAAGTAAAAGAAAACAAGATAATAGTGAGCTAATATATTAGATGACATGCACAGAAAAGTTATTTTATGACTTGAAGAACAGCAATTTAAGGATCTCTCAGATATCATAAATGAAGCTACTAATTTGAGAATCATTTGTGAAAATGTGGGCCTTTGTGATGCTGAGAGCAGTAACAGCTGGCAACGGTGCTCATTAATTCATACAGACATTTTCTCATCCATAGAAAAGCTTTCTATTAGTGGGAGGATAGGCAGAAGAGGTAAAGATCAAAATACTACACGTGTTTATTGTCATTGAGAAACACAGCAGGTACTGGCACTTGATCACCTGCTGGAAGATGGGTAGAGAGCTCTTAAGTTTTTCATAACTGTACATCTAAGGCCAGGGAGGTAGCCATTGCTTTTTATAAATTATGAATTATAATAAAATCTCCCATCCTAAATACATATGCATGTAACTTCTATGAGCATACATTTTTTATAACCTACAAAAGCCATCAACATCACTTATGTTTCTACATCCTAAACCCCTTAAAGGGCCAGGAGGCGCCGGCTCCAAGGGGTTAAAAGCAAAATCCAGTTGAAACTGAATACTAAGGCCGGACATACATTATACAATTTTCTTGTTCAATTTCCTTTAGATTTACCTTCAACTATGTAGTACAAGGGCCTGCCTGATTGCATTCAAATTGAAAGTGTTTATGTTTGACCTCATATTATATGGTTTTGATACGATAAAGGAAAATTGGACAAGAAAATTGTATAATGTATGGCCAGCCTAAAACTTGAAATACACACAGCCAACAAAATTGTCCTCTTCTCTGCTAATTTACCACTTGCCGACCATGCTGTAGCTGTCATTCGGTCTTCCAGTTTAGGGAGGGAGTCTATTGATGTCTTCCCAGAACCGCGCCCGCTGTGGCACGCATCTGGCATGCTCTGTGATCACTGTGTCCTTTGGACATAGCTGATCAAAGATTGGGGTAACGGGCAAACCACAGCGGCCCTTTTCCATGTGATCAGCGGTGTCCAATAATAGCTGATCGCAATGTAAACACACTTGCCAGTTATCAGCATTTCCTCATTCTGTCACAGTGTGAGGAGAGAAGAGACGGTAACCGGCCAGTGTGAAAGGGGACATCTACACTGATAATCAGGACACTGATCATCAGTGTCCTGATCATCAGTGCAGCCCCACCAGTACCCATCGATGCTGACAATCAATGCCCATCAGTGCTGCCAATCCATGCCCATCAGTGCTGTCAATCTGTGCCTATCAGTGCCGCCTATCAGTGCTGCCTATCAGAGCTCTTCAGTGCCACCTGTTAGTGGCCCATCAGTGCCGCCTATCAGTGCACATCAGTGCTGCATATCAGTGCAGCCTCAATCAATGCCTCCTCATCAGTGCCCACCAGTGCCTCCTCATTAGTGCCCATCAGTGGTGATTACATACCACCAAAAAGAAAGTTCTGTTTGTGTGAAAAAAATGAAAAAATGTCATATAGGTACACTGTTGCATGATCGCGCAATTACCATTCAAAGTGCGACAGCACTGAAAGCTTAAAATTGGTCTGGCAGGAAGGGGGTCAAAGCGCTCAGTAGGCAAGTGGTTAAAGCAGAGTTCCACCTAAAAGTGTAACTTCCGCTTTAAGCACTTCCTACCCTCTGACATGCCACATTTGGGGGGGGGGGGGGGGGAAGTGGGTCGCTGCCTAGGCGAGTCCTCCTCTCCCCCTAGGCGACTCATCCTCTCTGCAATCTTTTGGGACATGCCACAGGTCCCAGAGGATTGCCTGGCCACTTGAGAGAGCGCAGCATGACTCGCGCATGCGCAGTGCACGCCCGGCTGTGAAGCCACAAACTGTCACAGCCGGGCGCCCACACTTACAATGCCGGCACCGTTGAGAGGTGGGGGAGAGGAGCTAGGCTTCGGGCGGCCACATCGCTGGACCATGGGACAGGTGAGTGGCTGTTTAATAAAAGTCAGCAGCTACACTTTTTATAGCTGCTGACTTTTAATAAACTGAAAAACGAGTGGAAAACTGCTTTAAAGTCTTTTTATCAAAAAAGACAGAGTGCTAACCAGGGGCGTTGCCAGGTGGGAAAAAGACCAGGGGCTCCAGCCCGAATAAATGCGGTGCACGAAGAAAGAGGGATGGAGGGACAGCAGGCCCAGATCTTATACCACAATAGCAATATGTGTATTTCAGAAAGTCTAACAAACAGCAGATAAAGATACTGCAAACACCTGGTGTTTGTGCTTCAATCATCCCGGCACCAAGGTTGGTATAGCGGCAGGATGATTGAAGTGCATTATTTCTATTATTACATTGTAATATAAAATGCAATGAAATGAAACTCACCATAATGTAGAATCAGTGGGAGCCCTGAGCGTGTCACTTGCCACTGTCACCTGCCACCAGATGGCATCAGGTGTCCCCGGCGGAGTCCCTCCTTCCATCAGGTGCCCCCAGTGGAGTCCCTCCTTCCATGAGGTGCCCCCGCGGAGGTCCTCCTTACATCACAGGTGCCCCCAGCGGAGTTCCTCCTTACATCACAGGTGCCCCCAGCGGAGTTTCTCCTTACATCACAGGTGCCCCAGCGGAGTGCCTCCTTACATCACAGGTGCCCCCAGCAAAGTGTCTCCTTACATCAAAGGTGCCCCCAGCGGAGTTCCTCCTTACATCACAGGTGCCCCCAGCGGAGTTCCTCCTTACATCACAGGTGCCCCCAGCGGAGTGCCTCCTTACATCACAGGTGCCCCCAGCGGAGTCCCTCCTTACATCACAGGTGCCCCCAGCAGACTGCCTCCTTACATCACAGAAGAGAGGTGATGTGGGGGACAGTGAGAGATGATGTCATCTCTCTGCTCCCCGCCACACCTCCAACATTGCAGAGGCCAGGCTGTGAGGGCGGAAGAGCAGTAATGCAGGGCAGACAGAGAGAGATGATGTAATCTCTGCTCGCCTGCCCCGTTCGGTCGCTTCTCATCCTTAGGCCGCCCACAGCTCTGTCAAGCCACCCGCCCACGGCTCTATCAAGCCGCCCGCTTGTGGCTTTCATGTTAGGGACCCCGACACTCGGGGCTATGGAGATTAGATCCGGGGCAGTAGCCTCGATAGCCACACCCTGGCGACGCCCCTGCTAACTAAACCGGCCATAGGTGGATCAAAATTTGGCCAGCGTAGCAGGGAATGGCCAAAAAAAACAGTTTGCCTTTAGTTATACTTTAACCACTATTGGAGTTTTTTTTTATGTATAGCATTATCAGTTCACAAATTGATTTGCTGCCTGGAATTGTTTGTTAATAAGTTCACTACTTCATTTTAAGGTTTACTTACCGAATGAATACCCTTCTGTCTGTCTTTCTTGATTCTTTTAATGGCATCTTGGAAAAAGTTCAGAACACTTAAAGGCATGAAGCAGAAATTCAGTTTGTCCAAAAGAGGTATAAGGAATGGACACAGCACTGCAAGAAAAAAAAACATAGATATAATTAATGGTTAAATGTGGTTAAATGTCTGAGAATATATAGGACCACAGCCTTAGCTATTAAATATTTGTGAGTAGGAGACTGGATAACTTACATGTAGTTAAGAATAGTGGATTGAAAAAGGAGAATGTGAAAAGCTTCTTGGCATTGGTCACAAATGGATCGTTGGGATTGTTCTGTGAATCCACATTCACACTGAATGATGTACTTAGAACAATGTCCATGGAGTAGCTTCCAAAGATGCTGACACAAATAACAAATCATTCATAATCAACAAATAGCCCATATGATATCACCTAGTGTCACTCCTATCCTATATCCCTACAGAATTATACTGCCTGTGCTAAAAAATGTAAATACTACATTGGCCCCATGTGCATACACCTCTTTCCCATCCATCATTCTAGCCCAGCGATGGCAAACCTTGGCACCCCAGATGTTATTTGAAACACATTGTAGTTGAGCATCATAGGAAATGTAGTTCCAAAACATCTGGGGTGCCAAGGTTTGCCATCGCTGTTCTAGCCGGTGATAACACAACTCAAGCGAAGATGCATAAAATGGCTACTAACACCATCCAGTCTACAACAAAATATTCCAGTGACAAATTGCAGTTCAGTGTAGACTGATGCTAACTATTCAGTCTTAAAACAACAACAGCAAATAAGTACCAAGTTATATTACAAATGGGCCCCTATGAGTATGGTTGATTTCATTTAATCAACATTTTACTTTTCCTTGTCATCAATTTTCTGATATAATGTTTAACAGATGGATATACATTGCTTTTGTAAACAGCATGGGAGCGCAGGCCGCACCACTCCCCCCCCCGCCCCCCCCCAAAACCAAACCACTTATACAAATGAAAACACTGACAACAATATATATGGCTAGATAAATGGCCGCTGCACTTTTATTGGTAAATACATAACATATTATTTTAATTTTTTCATTTAAATATTTCATTCCATTGAAATACCAGAATCAGACATATGACTTAACCGAACTATAATGATGGAAAAATCCTGCTCAGTCTTAGGACTCAAGCAGAAAATTCAACAAATTCAACAATAGTCCCCCCTTGATTCAAGGGTGACCCAACACAAAAAGTGCCTGCGACAGGGAGGGAGGGTGGGGGATCTGAGTCCAGTGTCCAGCCAACTGCAAGGAGCCTCAGGTGAGCACATCCTTAAATAACCTGACAGGTGAGTTCTGGAATCTTCTGCGGTCACCTGACTTACCTGGACCATTCAGGTGCTACCTGAACAGTTACCTCAGAACCTGTTTCTTAAAGAGACAGTACCCAAGTTAAACACCACATATTTAATACCAAAATTACCTATATAAAACAGGGGGGTGGGGGGGGGAGGCGGCCGCTATCCCATGTACGTGGGCACAAAATGCGCCCCCTATGTCATTCTATTAGATTTGTATTTGGTTATTCATACACCATATACTTACTCCTTCATGTTTATAAATTCTTTTTTGTCAACTTTCTTCTGGACATTCTTCACTAAAAGATCTCCATAATT
This sequence comes from Glandirana rugosa, assembly GCA_018402905.1. Taxonomy (NCBI): domain Eukaryota; kingdom Metazoa; phylum Chordata; class Amphibia; order Anura; family Ranidae; genus Glandirana; species Glandirana rugosa. The sequence continues at coordinate 1,620,746 of BLSH010335836.1, forward strand.
CTTAATAATTGGGAACATCTGTGGGCATGACAAGATATATATATATATATTTTAGCTATAATTTGATACCAACAAGAACTAGACTTTCAAATTTCTATTGCTAAATGCAGAAATAGAGCAATGCTATGGAGTCTGGATTTTCTATTTGTAAGGCTTTTTTTGGAATGCAAAAAGAAATGGGTTCAGACGCCAGTTCAGAGGCATTTGAAACGCCAAACAGCTTGTAAATGCACCTATACGCAGTAACTCGTGTCTAGGAGCGTTTCGTTTACAGACGTTTCCATTAAACAAAAAAAAAACAAAAAAAAATTATTTTCTTTTCAAAAACGCTTCTAGACGTGAACATGGCTAAACGTGGCTAAACGCGGCATGCAAAATGTGGCAAAACTGACGTTTTAGACACCGGTTTCTAGCTGTCAAGATAAAGGATTCGGGGAGGTTGAAACAGCGTCCCATGTAAATGGAGCCTAAATGTGTTAAAGAAGTATTCATTCATACATGCTCAGTATATATTCACTTAATTGCAGCACAGTATATTACTTAAACGCTTTGTCAGGCAGCTAGTCTATTGATCTATTTGTTACAATCCTCAACTATAACCCCAAACACCATGGCACACTTGCCATGAATTGAAAATGCATTGAGGACCCAATTTCAAAGCTAGTATTACATGGTTATTAGACCCCCATACAGCTCATTTTGGGCAGCCAGCTAAGAATCTCTGTTATTTAGAAATTATCTCCATATGTTTTTCTTGGTTCTATTGACAACAGTTTTTGTGGTTAATATAAGGGTTTGTTTAAAATTGCAATGGGGGGGCATTAAAATTACGTGGTTCAGCCGCATTTTTATCATCTCCCTTAAAGCAGAGTTCCACCCTATTAAAAGTCAGCAGCTGCAAAAAGTGTAGATGGTGACTTTTAATAATCGGACACTCACCTGTCCCAGGCTCCAGCGCTGGAGCACCCGCTGCTTGGAGTAGGCACCGGCATCACAAGTGTGGGCACCCGGCTTTGGCTTCAAAGCCGAACGCACTGCGCATGCACGAGTCGATCTGCGTGCTGTGATTGGCCGGCGTATCTTCTGGGATCTGTGATGTGTCCCAGAAGATCGCCGGGGGGGGAGGTAAATGTCTTTCCGGTTTCACGGCACCAGGAGAGGAAGTGGACCTGGGACATGTTGGGGGGGGGGGGGGGTCACCTTCCCATAAAGAGGAAGTTCCACTTTTTGGTGGAAATCCGCTTTTAGCTGCAATGGCAGCATAATTGGGCATTCACATGGCACGGTTGCTTCACTTCACGCCCGTGCCAAAAGTGATCGGATATGTTGCCCATTGAAGCGAATGAGGAGAGCCATAAACACCCTGCAACTGTGTGCAATGCACGTGGTTGCGGCACATTTGTGCTGCAATTATGGGGTTAATACAGTCGACGTGGAGGCAGCCAAATAGCTCTGAACGACAATCTCAACGTGGATAGCTTTTCAGTGGCATGGCGGTTTTGACGCAGGTCTAACCTAACCTAGCAGAGCCATTCCCAATATTATAGGTTTGTCACAGGTTGCCTCTGCATTTTGCTTTCAGGAAAGCCAGTCTCCACCTGCTTACAGGTACAGCTTACCTGGCATCAATAGGCATTTGTGACTCTTGAAGAACACAATTGTTCCACTACAGGCGGGTCACAAACAATATAGGGACTGCAGGTTTGTTCTTAAGTTGAATTTTTTTGTAAGTCAGAACAGGTACATTTTTTAAGTGTAGCTTCAGCCATAAAAACAATTTTTAAGCTTTTTGGATAGCATAGCGAAGGGTTAACACCCCTGTAATGGTTGTTTTGCTGTCTATGTTTCTGTTCAGAAGATTTCACCTCACTTCCTGTCCCAATGATAATTGGATTTTGAAAATTCCGGGTTGTTGTGGAAACAAGGATTGGTGATAAAGCATCAGTGGAGACACCTTTTTCCCATAATATCTCTTACAGGAGAGAATTTCCCTTCCTAGGAGGAGATTACCTCTAACTTCCTGTTGTCTCCCTCCGTTTGTAAGTAGGAGTCGTTTGTAAGTCGGATGTTTGTAATTAGGGGACCGCCTGTACTATTTTTCTTATTGCACTGGCAAAGATGTGGTGGATTATTTATACATTATGTATACAAGCAAGACTCACCTGTTTCAGTTTTCCACTGGTAAATGTAGGTGACAGCACAGTTCGTATTCGCTTCCATTGTTCATCCGCAGCAATTGATACCGCAGAATTTAAAGGCCCATTTAGTCCAAAATTCTAAATTATAGAGAGAGAGGTAGAATGTACAGGTGAGAACTGGGTTGGAAATAAATTCAGATTCCATAGAGGTCAAAAGAAAAGTAAACTCAGTCAGCCAATTTTCTCATTCAACCCGTCAGTCAATATAGAAAGGACTCCATATGCAACTGTCTTTAACTGGCTGCCAGTTGCAGCTAAAGCCATCCTTTATTCATTACCAATAGTGAATGCCAATTGCAGTTGTTATATGGGGATCAGTAGAAGAAGGGAAACACCATGCCTGGATCTGTAGCATTTGATAAACTGAATAATTTGTTTATGTTGTTGTGTAGCTTCAGCAATTCAGAAAGCAACCATGCTAGCCAGGAATAAAGACTGAGGTAGAGAAGGTAAAAATAGTCAAAATGATGCCTTTTAGCAGCCAACTAAAATAATTTAAAAAAACAGGCTTTTAGAACTATAAAGTCCCTTCCTTATGTTTAATGGCAGGTAAACTTATAAAAATAGCAAAATATACATTTTCTGCATTTTTACTGTCATAATACCTGAAGAAGGGGCTTTGTAGTTCCAAAAACTTGCATTTTTTTACACTGTAGTTACTACTGAAAAATAATGACTTTTTGAAGAATGTTTTTTTTTTTTTAGCATCTGTACCTCAGCATTTCAGAAAGATCTATTATTTCTAGAATATGCCATGAGGCCTCCCGCACACAGGCATTGAGCGTTCTATTTCAGCCTGTAAAAGCACCTCTATGTAAGTCTATGTGTCCATACACACATATGCGTTTACAGGCCTATTGCAGAGGAGCATTTACAGGCTAAAAAAAAAAACACCAACAGGCGTGTTCAATAGAGGAATGGAGGAGCAAAAAACAAACTGTGAATGTGCCTAAATGCTAGCTGCATAAATATTAAATTAAATATTATACTGACCAATAGAATGCATTAATGCTTAAAAACTACACGCATGTGCAATAAGCAGCTTTTACAGCATTTTTAAGCAGCTTTTTCCTGCCAGGATTTCTGACGTTGCGGCTAAGCATATGAGCCTTGTGCGTGAGACCTAACAAAGTAATTTTCAAATGATCATCATACAGTATTTATCAAATTAATAAAAATAGATATGAGAATAAGTAAAACAGGCTGACACCTTGGTTGAAAGAAAACACTATGGAAAAAGCACTTAGAAGCCAAAAATAGTTTACAAATTGTAGTAAGATTCATATACAGTACAGCCACTTACCCTTCTGTTGGTGAAAACACTGTAACAATCCTTTACAAGAATGGCTTTTATGATTACTGGATCCATAATAGCTAGAACAGGTTGTCTACCATCAAAAAACCTACAAAAAAAAAAATAGATTAAGTATTAGGCCTCATACACACAACGTTTTTTTGACGCCGGCGGTTTCTGGCATTTTTTGCAGCTCTCCATGTTAGTCAATGGCCCCATAAAAACGCCAATGTTTTTGAGCTGTAGATGGCGTCGGTGTTAGTGAGCTGAAACTAGAACCCACGGGCAGCGCGTTCTGTGGCTGTAAAGTTTTGTCGTTTTTTGACGCCGACGCCACAAAACGCTCACTAACGCCAACTAACACCGTAACGGCGTTAACCAGCGTTTTTTGACGCCAAAGTTTTTAGGTTGAAAAATAGCAGAGGGATGATTTTTTTTTTAAAAAACGCCTATTGACGCTGACGCTCACTAACGCCAATGCATAACGCCGAAAAACGCCTATTTTTTTTCCTTGACGTTGGGCCCGAAGTTTTGTTTATTTTTTAAGAAATGTCTGTGTGTATGAGGCCTAAAGATGATCTGTGAGCTCATGTCATCTACAGAAAGAGATCATTTCAACGTTGCAGGTAATGTAGCCTATCTTTGGCCTAATGTATGCTGCATTGATCAGATTTAATTTACCTGAATGAATGGTTCAGGCAAATAATAGTAGCCAAGAAGATTCAAATGTTTCTTTTCCAAGTGTCACTTAATGGTAAGGATTTAAACCTAAACAGTTGCTGTTGTTTTTTTTTTGGCATGGGCATTTCTTACGTTTTCAGCATCAGATCCTGACAAGGAAGTCATTTTGTAGGGTGGGCTACTAATAATGAAAGTGCAGAATGGCAATTATCTTGAATTGTTGATGATACTAAGACATATAACCCACTAGTTCAACTCACAAAATGCAGTACTTACAGCAAACAACTACTACACTTTCAACTCCGATTGCAGTTAATCCATATACAGCAAATGGTTTGCCCGAAATCCAGAACTAATGTAGAAAAAATAAATATAGTACAAATGGAAATAGAACCAAGAAATCATGAAGAACGGTACCACATAATCAAGCCAAAGCCTAATCAGGCTCAAATAGTAGCTGAGACGCAGCATGGATCTCTGACAACTGGATCATCGCACCCAGCCTCAGGAGCAGATAACTGAGACACTACATGGATCACCGGACAACCGGCCCAACGCACTCAGTCTGTGGTAGGTTCAGAAACCCAGTAACCTTTAAGAAAAAAATAAATACATACAATAGTTTAGGGGCACATCCATATACATAACGAAAGGTGGGTGTAACGGACATTAATTGTACAAGACTCAAAATACAATACAGGGTCCTGTAGGTCATACTGAGAACGTAGCAATAATATTAGCTAATCGACTACTCTGACTTTTCAGGACACCATGCACATATAGGTATCGAATTAAAGGCACCTATATGCTGCCACTGATACCAACTGAACACCAACACTACCATTCAATACGTGACATCACAGTTAAACATAACAAGGCACTGAGGCACACCATCTATGTGAAGGATGTCAACGAACAACAGCAAACAGCAATTGCAAATGTATAATACTATTCACACTACCCTATCGAAACCCAATTATCTCCTAGCTATTGGTGAACTAATTGGGAAAATCTGATTGGCACATTTTTGAATCACCTGAATATTTGTATGCATTTGACCTGTGCTTTTATACATATACCCAGTGAAGTGAACAGCCTCAGATGATACACAGAGATGAAACAAATCCTCCTACATGAGTTTTCCAAGTGTATTTCCGGTCTTCAGCTTTATATGCTGTTCAGAAAGTACATGTCCTCGTTAGAATGTTCTCTTCCTGATGCACCTGCGGGTGTGGGTTCTTGCCATACACTGGAAGACAGCTGAAGGAAAGGCATAGCCCCCCTCCACATAGGCAGAGACTTGCAGAGCTGTGCTGTAAATAGACAAGCTCTCTGCACCCACACAGACAATATTCAGGCTAGTTTTATCACAGTTGACAGAGAACTTGTCAGAAGTTATCATGCTGATGACAGAATAACGGAGCAGGAGAAAGTCCGGGACTTAGTGATTTGAAGAGAGATAGGAAAACACTGCAGATATGTGTCCAGCTCAAATTTCATGAATTGGGTTTACATCCACTTTATGGTTAACGAGTATAGAGGAATTTGAACTGATGGCTACTGTATTCAGACAGCTACAGCATGCAAAGCTGCCGATACCCGAGCAGTAACTGCATCTAATTGGATGAAGTCACTGTTCAGCTGATAGCTTTCTACTTAGCTTCTTCAAATTTTAAAATCAACTTTTGTTGAGCTGGCTACTCAAATGTTGTCCTTTCAGCAAGAATCAGCAGAAATTTGAGGCGTATATGAGCAACTTTTTACACAGGGCTTTCTCACTTGTTGATTGCTCTTACATGAAGACCCAAAAGGCTCCCTAACTGCTAGTAAAAGTATGCCTGTCATAGTCAGCTATTTGTGAATGTAATTTGATTTCCAGCTACTCAGATCTATGTACAACACAGGCTAATAAAGCAATTCACCACACACCAGTAAATCACTCTGCAAAGAACGTGACCTTGAGCAGACCAACTTCTGGCTACAAATGACAAAGGTAAAAGATTCCTACAAGATCTCATATTTATCTGAAGAGAAAGTAAAAAATACAATCATATTTATTTTTAGTTCTCGCGTGCATATTCAAGTTAAGAAAATATGTGCATTAACATTACATCAATTTTGCTTGTGTCTTGGCCCAAATAACAGCATTTTTGTTCATAGTTAAAGTATAACTAAAAGGAAAAACTTTTTTTTTTTTAGCTTTGGATAGAGTGGAGGTGGATTGGACCTGTCACCTGTCAGTTTTTATTGCTCTCTATGTCCCCTGTTAAGGAGATTCATCCTCTCTATTTGTCCTGGTTTTTGCTTTTTTTTTTTTGAAAATTCTTTTTATTTAATCTTCATAATAAAGTTACAAACGTTTCAACATTCAGCACTACAAAGAATCAGAACAATGCATCTCCCATACATTAGTATGTGACGATTTTATCTAAAGAAGTGAACATAAATCACATATTTAAGAACCTAACGTTTAAAATCTTTACACCCCAAAAATATAAATAGTACTTAGACCAGGTGTTTTGGATAAATACTGCCCTAATGTATAAAATAGATAGGTAAAAACTGCAACTCAAATGTGAGATACACACAAAATTAGCAAGAATATAAAAAAAAGTGCTGCGCTAACAATTATAAACACTATTGACCAAACATGAAGGTTGCTCTATGTATCTGATAACTTCCACAATATATATATAAATAGATCACAGTCCATATAAAATAAGTTTTCTATAGACAGTAACAAATTATTGAAAAGGTGAGTGTCCCTTTAAATTTGTCAATCCATAGTGACCGCAGTGATTCACTCCACACCAAAATGTGCACCTCCACCGTAAGATAAACTTGCTTACCAGATGGCTATCTATAAAAGCTTGTGGCTATTGCCCAGCCCAGACTCATTCCATATTCAGAAAAACATAAAGAGTATTCCCACCGCTTAAATCCAATTGGGACCTTCACAGCATTCGGTAACTCGCATGGCGAGGGTGTCTCAAAAAGAAAAATCTCACCATAGTGTAAGATCGTCTTAACTTTTATTAAGATAATAAAGTATTGCACTTATAGTTCAAATGGTAATAAGCAAGCATAAAGCTGGCTATCTTACATTAAACACCCGTCCTTCCGGGATCACATACAGCGTGGTGACGTCAGCACGTCCTTCCTTCCGATGCGTTTCGTCACAAGAAGACGATCTTACACTATGGTGAGATTTCTCTTTTTGAGACACCCTGGCCATGCGAGTTACTGAATGCTGTGACTAATTGAATTTAAGCGGTGGGAATACTCTGTTTATCTGGACATTGAATGAGCCCTATTTGGGAGTGAACATCTGAGCATACAAGGCCTGAGCTGGACAATAGCCACAAGCTTTTATAGCTTGCCGTTTGGTAAGCAAGTTTTTCTTACGGTGGAGGTGCACAATTTGGTGCAGGGTGAATTAATGCGGTCTCTATGGCTTGACAAATGTAAAGGGACACTCACCTTTTCAATATTTTGTTGCTGTCTATAGAAGACCTATTTTATATGGATTTTGATCTATATATATATATATATATATATATATGGAAGTTATTAGATACATAGGGCAACCTTTACGTTTGGTCAGTAGTGTTTATAATTGTTAGCACAGCTCTCTTTTTACTTATACCAAGTGTTCATCAAGGTCCAGCCCAAGGTAACACCCCTCTACTGAGATATGTAGCTTTGTACAATGGTAAAGTATTATTCACTAACGCCTTCCAGGCCATAATGGTAGGGGCCACCGGTTTCTTCCATGACAGGATAATTATTTTCAATTTGTCCTGTTTATCATTAAATCCCAAATTTTGAGTTGCCTCCAGAAAAGTAATAGGAGGGGAAATCTTCCAATGGGGACACTAGTTCTGGTGACCTGGGGGTCCCCAAGAAATTCCCTTAATTTGCAGGGATTTCCTCTCACTTCTTGTTTGGCTGTAGGACAGGAAGTGAAGGGAAATCTCTGCAATGTGGTGAAAAAAAATCCAAAAGGGGTTATAACCCTCCCTTGCTCTATCCAAAATAAATAAAAAATAAGATTTGCGTATAGTTCCAACTTTAACAATTTTTTTTATCAGTAGTGACATAGATAACAATTGTATCCACAGTATCCAGCACACAGTGATGTTTCAGTGAGCTTGAACTTGCTTTTGTGCGATAGCAGATCTAGTCAGAAATACTTCATTATCCCTGAGGGAATCCGGATATTCTCTACTCCACACCCAGTTGATGCATAAGGTTGGCAAGTCAGTATGGAATCAAGTGATATATATATATATATATATATATATATATATATAAGTACCCAGGGCTTTTTTTTCTCAGAAAATAGGTGCAGGAACTCAAAATAGGTGCAGGATTCTGGACTGCGCTATGTACAGAGTGGTGTGCTACTTACAGAGTGAAAAGATCAGGAGTGCATTAACTACATGATGCAGGGATCAGGGGTGTGCTATGTACAGAGTGCAGGTTTTAGGGGTTTGCTATGTACAGAGTGCAGGTTTTAGGGGTGTGCTAGGTACAGAGTGCAGGGAACAGGGTTGTGCTATGTGCAGGGTTCAGGGTACACCACATACAGAGTGAAGGGTTCAGCTCTCTTGCACAGGCCCTTTTCTCTGCATCCTCCATCCACATCCCATTTCCACCCCTTCTTAGCTCTGACTTCTGCACCACAAAAACATCTGTGGGCATTAGCATCCATGTACTAGGGAACGGAAGGTGATCATAGAGGTTGCAGCCTACCACACAACACACCCTCTCGCCCATGTCCACACTGCACTAGCACCTGCATCTCCCTTGTCTACGCCATGAGAGTAGGGCAGGAAGGGATCTCGGGAGCCACTGGGAGAGGCAAGCTGTCCTTGTAAGCACAGAAGCCGGGCTTCTGTGTTTACAATTGACAGTGGAGAACAGAGATCGGTGGGTGAGAACCAAAGGTGGTGGAACTGAGTTCCACCAAGTTCCTGCTGAAAAAAAAGCCCTGACAGTACCTAACTTGAAACTAGAAAGTGCTCCAAGTACTCCATCTCAATTCCATCAATAACCACACAACCCCGGATTTCCCTTTTTAAAACAATCAGCCCAGCTTAGCATTGTTGCTTCATAATGTGCCCCTACTTCTTGCCACAAATTGCCATTTTCTGAAAACAACCCCCACAAATCTGCACATTAAAATGATGGTGCTTATGTACTATGCAAAATATTTGCTACAGAGCACTCAAAACTTGATGTGGGATTGGCACACCAGTAGGCCTTGTATTGAGTAATAATACAAAAATCAAGGTTTTGTGGATATCTGAGGATATGTAAAAATTGAAGCTGCATTCCTCATAGTATATAAACTAGATCCCTGCTTCTGACCCACCAGTGTCACATCTCCAGTGTGCCTTCAGAAGGGAAGCAGTTTCAGGCTGAAACCTAGTATTGAAGCTAAACCCTGCAAATAATGATCGACACTTGATCAGAATTCTGGAAAATCTCAACATAAATAAAAAAGAATAAAAAAACCCAATCTGTACATTCATAAATGTATCTCAAATATCTTCATGTAGTTTAGTTATAATTACTATTATGCATCTCATAGAGCTCAGCCAGGTCACTAAACCCAAATGCTTACTATGATTGGCCAGCTGCATCTGTGGGTGCCTCATAGACGTTAAGTTGTCATCTGATCCAGGAACCATCATCCAATGTCTATAGACACCGGTAGCCTTCTATGAGATCCAATAAGCAAATTTAGACTGGGACTCAAAACATGTACATGATGTGTTCTCTCTATTGTGGATAGAAGTAGAGCCCTACACTTTCAGAGACCAGTGAAGGACACAACCACTGCTCAGCTGTTTCTGCAAGGTAATGGATTTGGGTAACACAATAAAAAAAAGAACTTACCCCCATATTTTGCCATATTTTCTAAAACATTCCATGTCAAATTCAGCAAGACCCTGGTAAAGAGAAGTTCACAAAAAGTGAGACAGTGCAAAATACAGTATATGGTTTGAAGTACTGCAGTCATGAATTAGAATATACAGTATATTTTGTGAAAACAAGTTAATGTTTAACACTAGTCAGATATAAAAGACACAAAATGCAGTTCTGTAATTATTAATATCTTAAAAAATGTATTCTTTTTAAGTACTTGACCTGGTTTCAGCTTAATGCAGCCCCTGTAGAGCAAGGCTGGAGTGTGAGAGGAAGAAGCAGCACATAGAAACAAGAAGCATGCTAATTGGAAGAGAAAATCAGAGAGGTGAACTCATTGCTGTGCTACTTCTCCTTTCACTGTCCAGTAACAGATGGGGAAGGATAACCTGGGTTCAGAAAGGAGCAGGTCGAATGATGGGCATCAGACTGAGGACATTTAAGTCCTGGGTCATTATAGGCATGCACAGGGGGTGTGCCAGATGTGCCTGGGCACATCCTAATCACTATGTGCGGTGCCAATTCCCCCCTATGTTGCCCCCCACCCCACAGTGCTGCTGGCTTCCCTCCTCTCTTCTCTGTTTCAGGATGGAGAGTGGCAGAGGGGGCCAGTAAATACATTATTGCCCTTCCTTTTTCTAATGAACACAGCAACTGATCGGTACCAATCAATCATTGTGTCCATTCAGAACCAAAGCATAGGAAACTGTTTCCTATACTGCCGTTTGTGAATGAACAGGAAGCCACTCAGCACGGAGCACTTTCCATTAATTCACGGTCCCATGCAGCTGAGGCTGCAGAGAAAGGCATGTGTGTTTGAGCTTTGGGGTGCACACCCTAATGTAATAGGCTGTGCACACCTATGTGGGTCACACTAAAGTGGTGCAGGAATTGCAGCAATTCCTGTGAGTTTCCCACACAGCATGAAAAACACACCCCATCTATGCAAACCACTGTTGTCAATGTTAATATAACGTCACCCCAAACACTCTTCACAAAACACAGTGCAATTGGCTGAATCGGATCACATGGGTGTTCACACCTATGCGATCCGATTCCAGTATAGCAGTATATGCAGGTGCGGTGTGATTTGAGCCATACAAAATGAATGGGCTCAAAATGCACTACAAAGAATCGCATGCTATTTCCTGTCCGAATCACATGAGGTTCCCCGCACTGCATCAGTGTGAACGGGGATTAAGGACAGGGGTGTGCATTTGCCCACATGTGATGCTGAGCCTATCATTTGATTGAACTGGAATTCATTAAATGAAAGAGGTGAGCAAGGGACATTAAGGCAGGGCTGACATACAGTATCTCACAAAAGTGAGTACACCTCTCACATTTTGTAAATATTTTATATCTTTTCATGTGACAACACTGAAGAAATGACACTTTGCTACAATGTAAAATAGTGAGTGTACAGCTTGTATAACAGTGTAAATTTGCTGTCCCCTCCAAATAACTCAACACACAGCCATTAATGTCTAAACCGCTGGCAACAAAAGTGAGTACACCCCTAAGTGAAAATGTCCAAACTGGGCACAAAGTGTCAATATTCTGTGTGGCCACCATCATTTTCCAGCACTGCCCTAACCCTCTTGGGCATGGAGTTCACCAGAGCTTCACAGGTTGCCACTGGAGTCCTCTTGTGCTCCTCCACTTTCCATTTGAGGATGCCCCACAGATGCTCAATGGGGTTTAGGTCTGGAGACATGCTTGGCCAGTCCATCACTTTTACCCTCAGCTTCTTTAATGGTCATCTTGGAAGTGTGTTTGGGGTCATTACCATGTTGGAATACTGCCCTTCGGCCCAGTCTCTGAAGAGAGGGGATCATGCTCTGCTGCAGTATGTCACAGTATATGTTGGCATTCATGGTTCCCTCAATGAACTGTAGCTCCCCAGTGCTGGCAGCACTCATGCAGCCTCAGACTGTGACACTCCCACCACCATGCTTGACTGTAGGCAAGACACACTTGTCTTTGTACTGCTCACCTGGTTGCCGCTACACACGCTTGACACCATCTGAACCAAATAAATTTATCTTGGTCTCATCAGACCACAGGACATGGTTCCAGTAATCCATGTCCTTAGTCTGCTTGTCTTCAGCAAACTGTTTGCGGGCTTTCTTGTGCATTATCTTTAGAAGTGGTTTCCTTCTGGGACAACCACCATGCAGACCAATTTGATGCAGTGTGCGGCGTGTGGTCTGAGCACTGATAGGCTTACCTTCCACCCCTTCAACCTCTACAGCAATGCTGGCAGCACTCATACGTCTATTTCCCAAAGACAACCTCTGGATATGACGCTGAGCACGTGCACTCAACTTCTTTGGTCGACCATGGTGCGGTCTGTTCTGAGTGGAACCTGTCCTGTTAAACCGCTGTATGGTCTTGGCCACCATGCTGCAGCTCAGTTTCAGGGTCATGCCAATCTTCCTATAGCCTAGGCCATCTTTATGTAGAGCAACAATTCTTTTTTTCAGATCCACAGAGAGTTTTTTGCCATGAGGTGCCATGTTGAACTTCCAGTGACCAGTATGGGAGAGTGAGAGCGATAACACCAAATTTAACACACCTACTCCCCATTCACACCTGAGACCTTGTAACACTAACGAGTCACATAACACCGGGGAGGGAAAATGGCTAATTGGGTCCAATTTGGACATTTTCACCTAGGGGTGTACTCACTTTTGTTGCCAGCGGTTTAGACATTAATGGCCGTGTGTTGAGTTATTTTGAGGGGACAGCAAATTTGCACTGATATACAAGCTGTACAATCACTACTTTACATTGTAGCAAAATGTCATTTCTTCAGTGTTGTCATAAAGATAGAATAAAATATGTATAAAAATGTGAGGGGTGTACTCACTTTTGTGAGATTATGTATGTGTGGCCGCGGTTCCCAGCATAGGGTCTGGTGCATTCCTGTTCACGGGTTCGGGTGCGAATCAGGTCCGAATTTTTGCCTGAATTCACATCTGAACCGGACCCAAGCACACACAGGACCCTTTCGGAATGCGGACCGTGGCCACCCCGAACATGTGTGAACTGGCTCCATTGAGCGCTGATCACACTTGCATGTTATGCGAATTGGATGCAGCGAAACCCATATTCAATTCGCACAAATGTGAACCTGGTCTAAGGCTGGGAGAAGAAAGGGCTAGATGATGCTGGCCATTTTCCAGCCAGGAATGGAAGCGGGCTCTATCTAACTTGCTGTAGCTTTTAACAGGAACTGTGAGGTTCTTACAGTGTACAGTAAAGTTAGAGTTAGCTATTTCTGTACTGAAGAAGTGCCTACACAACTGTGGAAGACTGAAGGTCAGGCTGGAGTTTAACTTTGCAGTATACCTAAAAGCAAAACCTTTTTTTAGCTCTGGATAGAGTGAAGAGGGATTCGAATAACTGTCAGGTTTGTATTGTTGTCTGTGCCCCTGCTAGGGAATGCCTCATTTGACCTGTTTATTGTTATCACAGAAAGTGAAAGAAAATCCCAAAATTTGGGTTGTCACCGGAAAATGAATAGAGGGGAAATCTGCCAATGGGGACACTAGTTCTGGTAACAACCAGGGAGTCCCTCACTTGTCCTTTCACTTCCAGTTTCAGCTATGTGACAGGAAGTCAAGAGAAAGCTCCTCAATAGGACACAGATGGCAAAAAATGACAAGGCTTTTACCCTCCCCTACTCTATCCAAAATACGAAAAAAAAGTTTTGTCTTTAGTTTCACTTTAGGGTCCTTTCACACCAGCGGAGCCCATTTTGACGGGCTCCGCTGCTCAGCGGGGATCCATCCATTGATCCCCGCTGAGCCGGCGGATGACAGGACAAACTCTGCACTCCGTGCAGAGACTGACCTGTCACAGCTCCATTCTGCTCTATGGAGAATCGGATGAACACAGACCGTCTGTCCATGTTCATCCGATCCGCCAGGCGGATGGAAAATAGGGTTTCCATCCGTCTGTTTTTGGCGGATCGGAGCAGATCGGGTGGACGCGAATGATCTGCTCGTGTGAAAGGGGCGTTAGTTATTTTGTGTTTCCAGTGTCAATGAGAATTATAAGCAGATCTTTTTAAAATACTGACACTGCTTTCTAGAGTCATTTTGTAAGTATTTATACAGAAATTGGCAGAAATAGTTTAATCCCTTACTTCCTGAACATCTGACATTTGTTTATGGGATCATATTCCACTAAGGAAATGCCAAAGCTTCCAATTCTGCATACGTGTAACACAAACTAAAGGCTTCTACAAACTTTGGAAGTGTATAAAATGATGTTTAATCTTGCAGTTGGGGGGAAGGCGGTAGAGGAAGGCAGTAGAGTCACATTTTTCCAGCCCCCTAACCTCTCCCCCGTAAGCTGCGAAGGCAGCGGATGGGGTTGCACATATGCCGCGACTGTAATGCTTTGCAACAGGGATGTGGGAGGGCACAGCAATATGTGGAGGATTGGGGGGACATGTGAATGGATAGGTGTATGCAGTACATCTTGCTCACTACCATGGGGGTGGTATCAGGGGCCCATAAGTACGGTTGCTGTGTGCTCCCTATTCATTCACATTGGGTAGGTGCAGTATTAGGGCTCCTGGGTATTAAGGTCACATAAGTAGGGGTGCTATGTACCCCTTACTTATGCACATTGGGTGGGAAGTACTGGGGTCTCATGAATAGGGGTACTATGTACCCCTTACTTATTCACATGATGGGATAGTATTGGGGTGCCATGAATAGGGGTACTATGTACCATTTCCTCACTCCTAGGGGAGGCATAGTATTGGGGTCCCATGAGTAGGGGTACTATGAATCCCTACTAATTCACACTGGGGGACAGTATTGGGGGTCCATGAATTGGGGTACCATGTACCCTTTACTCGTTCACATGGAGGGGCGGTGTTCGGGTTTTTCTGCAAATTGAATAAATCTCTCACTTTCGCCTTTTGCTAAAAAAAAAAAATAAAATAAAAAATATCACCCGATTCAAGCAAATTATCCCCCATTCAAGTGAATGGGACTACTCTGAAACTGCCATGATGCAGCATTTATGGGGTTGAAACAAGGAGTGGGGGAGCGACATATCACCTCCTTGCTGCCTGTCAAATGTCTCTGAAAAGCGATCCAACCACAGATTTCATAGTTGTGGCAGTGACAACTGTTGGTGTAAACATAGCCGCAGACTGTTGCTGAAGTGATTGGACCTTAGCCTTGTTTCCTAAGCACAATCTGTTCCTATTCCATCTATTGTATTCTTGTAACCAGTAATCCCTATCATATGTAACCTGGGAAACTATTTACTCTGCTATGTTTGGTCTCATATATTTTAAGTTAATCATTGCTAATCTCCCTGATTAGTATGTTTGATTTGTATGTTTCCTGTTCTATTCATAAATGTGTATAATTTATTTTCTCATTTTACTGTGAAGGTTTTCATTTATCCAGGTCATAAAAGTCACCAACCGTGATCTTATTCTGGCCGATAGCCACTGGACCCAGCTGCTTATTTCTGAAAAACCGCTGTACACATGTTTTAGTTTATTGATCGAGGAACGAATTTCTGGTAGTCTGTTTAAAGTTGTGTGCTATAAAAGTTTCCTTGATTAATGGTCATATGGTGTACTCATATGGTGTACCGTATATACTCGAGTATAAGCCGAGTTTTTCAGCACATTTTTTGTGCTGAAAAAGACCCCCCTCGGCTTATACCCGAGTCAGTGTCTGTGGGTGATGAGTAGATTCACATTAAACAGAGTCGGGCTGCTTCTAAGAGCCGTTCTGTGCTTTGTAAGTGTGATTAAACACATTGGAATGCAAAGAATGCAGAGAGAGGTGTCAGATTCTCAGCTTGATGTCGGGAGGTGGGCGGGACAAGCTGATGTTAGCTGTTCAGTCCCACCCACCTCCTGATCTCCGTGAAGAGCTGCGGCTCTCTCTCTGCATTCATTGCATTCCAATGTGTTTAATCACACTTTCAAAGCACAGAACGGCTCTTAGAAGTAGCACAGCTCTGTTTAATGTGAATCTACCTTACTCATCCCTTATGTGTTCTGGCTACAGTCTGTGTCCTGACTAAAATCCCTGTGTCCTGGCTACAATACC
>BLSH010335836.1:1639927-1659605 GCA_018402905.1 Glandirana rugosa
AGGGGTGACTGTGGTTACTACCCCGTGATAGGGGGGGGGGGGGTTACTGTGGTTATTACCCCGTGATAAGGAGGACTGGTTACTACCCTGTGATAAGGAGGGTGACTGTGGTTACTACCCCGTGATAAGGAAGGTGACTGTGGTTACTACTCTGTGATAAGGAGGGTGACTATGGTTACTACCCTGTGATAAGGCCCCATTATTGGTGTCATTGGGGGGGGGGGGGATAGTGCCCCATCATTGGTGTCAGTGGGGAAGTGCCAGAATCATGATTGTTAACTTGTGGTCTGTATAGGGCCCAGCCATACTCAGTCCTCCCAGGCAGGCTAGACCACCACACCCAGTGCAGTCCCGGTCTCTCCCAGGCTCTCTGTGAAATTTAAAGGCCTCAGGATCGTGTCAGCAAGGGGCTAGTCACTATCAGTGCTACTAGTCCACCTGGCTGGCACTAGCAGTCAACGTAAAAAAACTTACTCTGCAGTCTGCTGGCCTGGCACTGCTGCTCACTTCAGCACAGTCTCCTCGAGTCAGACAGGCTCAGCAGCACCTCGTCCTCTGGCTCCGCTCCTCTGTCTGGCCTCTGGCTGCAGTGACTGAGTATGACTTCTTCACTCGAGCTACCGCGCTGCCCACACACAGACAGGTCTCTCTCTCTCCTCCTGAGTCCAAGGCATGCGCCAGCCGACCAGCCCCTCCCTCCTATATCACTCCGCATGACGCTGTCTGTCACGCAGTGCGCACTGCTGAAGAGACCAGGAGGAGAAGTGCGTGGTGCCATGCTCTCTGGCTGTCTTACTACAGCCTCGGAGGAGTCGGGGGGGGGGGGCGAAAGATGGACAGATAAAAAAAAAGTGATGTGTAAAAAAAAAAGTCTGAGGCGGTGGCGGACTGTAGAGGCAGTCCTGTTGGACACTGGTGTCCGGGAGCGGACACCTTGCCGATCCCTGCATATTTTTACATTTGTATCATTCTGTTCATTCATCTGCAGATCAAAGAGCAAAAAGATGAACTTAGATTTGCAGATAATGTCAGTTAAAGCAACCTGACCAGTAAAAAAAAAAAATTTAATAAAATTTTCTCTGTTAACCCCTTATTAACCCTTAGTTTACTTTAATCAGCCCTTCCAAATTGGAAATCATTAGTAAGCGGTAGGGGAGGTGTGAAACGAAACAATTTCCCCTCTATCCCCATAGTGTATTTTACTGTATGCTGTGTGATGGTGCTTTTATACATTATCTTCACTAAAGACGGATTATTTTTCTGGATGCAGCTGTCCAGATTCTTCTGATTTTCCACTATACACAGCTAGACGAGCTGAGCTAATGCCTTCGAACATGTGAAAGGTATGGAGAAATGTTATAGCAGGCTCACCAGGAGCAGTGGCATATCTTTTGGAAAACAATTGAGTTCTATGTGCCCTTGCAATGACTGGCATTTATCCAGTGCAGAAACCACCTGTCACTGCATATATATGAGCGAGCCCTTTGATTTTAAAGAGAATTCTAAATCTGGCTAACATAAAACTTTGCCATAAACAGATTAAGATTGTATACTTACATTTTTGTTTTCAAGAAAAGTCCCAATAAATGGCAGGGGTTTAGGACCTGGTATTCCATACTTTTTGAAAATTCTGTAAGGCCAAATCCCATAGCTAAAAAAAACAGCAGATGACAGATGTGAGCAACATGAAAATTTAGATGTCAATGAGGAAATAAATAAATAGAAATCCTCCCGAAATAGCAAAAAAAAAAAAAAAAAAAAAGGACGGAAGTTCAGCTTTAAAGTGACACTTAACAATGCCCCTTTTCTACAGATATAATTCATACACATCCACTGCTTAATATCCCTGTAATTTATATTTCATAAAATTGTTTCTTAATGTGTTTTTTTCTGCCTGCTTGTAACATTCACTGTGAGCTCCAGAACCTCTTATTTTCCCCCTCTGTTTATAATGAGCAGTGCATGTTAGTTGTGGTCATGTGCATCGCTGTATGCACACAACATAGCCTATAATACATACTATCTAGTCCATCTGAGGAGCAATGAAGATGGGGTGGCTACCTTCCTACATACAGTGGGATCATGGGGAATGTATTTAGCCACCCTCTAACAGGAAGCCGTCTCCAAGCAGCAAAAGAAAAAAAAAGGAATTTGGAGATTTGGAGGGGGCTAAGAGGAATAGATGGTGCTTTTTTGAGTTAAAGTGGTGCTAAAGCCTCAAGATTTTTTAACTTAATGCATTCTATGCATTAAGGTAAAAACCTTCTCTGCTGCAGGACTCCTCCAGCGCGGTGCACGAGAGCAGCGGCTCTTGCTGCTGTCTCCTTCATTGGGCAGATTGGTAGCAGAGGGAACCATTGACTCTCGCTCCTGTCAATCAACTCCAGTAACAAGGGAGCGAGCACGCACGAGTGCCCCCATGGGAAGCTGCTTCCCATGGGGGCACTGACAGAGAGGAGGGGGACCAGAGAAGAGAGGAGATTTGTGGAATTACATTGCACAGTGCAGGTACGTATAGATGTTTCTTGTTTTTGTTTTCCTTTACAATCGCTTTAAAAATACATACTCAAACAGAATTATATATTTTTAAACCAGATATTAGTGTCAATTTAACCCTTTCCCACTCTATCCAAAACTACAACAAAGGTTTTGGCTGAGTTTGGGCTTTGAGTATTAAAAGACTGGACCACTTCACTGCTAACTGCAATACCTGCAGAGCAATGAGAAGTTGCTACACCCTGGAGAAGTTGCCCATAGCAGACAATAAGGATCTACTGTAGTTCTTAAAGTGGTTGTAAAGTCAGTGAATAGCATTACTGCCTGTCTAACAAGGTATACTACATAGTGTCAATGTTTTTTTAAAATGGTGTCGCAAAATAACTTATTTCAGAGCGCCACTGTATGGTCATGTGACCTCCTGCTGCTCTCTCACACCCACCCATCTAAAGACTACAACAGGAGGGGATGAGATTCCTCTCTGATGTCAGCCGGGAGGTCACGTGACCACTGTGCCGTCCGCTCAGCCCCTCCCGATGTAATCCTTAGATGGGGGAGGAGAGCGGCTCCCAAATAAGGTATTCAGGGCATCATTTTTTAAAAAAACATTATACCTTGTTATAGGTATATACAGAGGGGCTGGCAGTATTGCTATTCACTCACTGTACTGCCACATACAATAGCAGCAGTAGGGGAGGGGAGGGGTGGTTTGGAGATTGCTTGCACACTAAGAACTGACAGGCAGACAGGGAGGGAGGGAGGGAGAGAGGGGGGGTGGAAAGAGGAGAGTCTCTAACACAGCGGGTTGATGGGAGCATGTAAAATGACCATGGTATGATAGATCTGCTGCTGCCATGATTACCGTGGTCATAGGGAGACACAGGAACAGGCAGGATCAACAAGGTTTTTACAGCATAGAAAGGGACAAATTAGACAGCGCAAGCACTATGCTGTTTAACGGGCTTTAACCTGTCCAGATCCGCGCTATAGACAAAAGACGTCTGCAGCGCGGATCTGAAAATCCGGGTGGACGTCCATGGACGTCCGCCCCTTCACACGCCCCCTGCGCGCTCTGGGCGGCGGCGGCGCGCGCGGACGCCGAACGCTGCGTGGGCGTGCCCGCGGGTCGGGCGGACTCGATGTCCGCTCCTGACCCGTGATCGCCTTACAGAGCTGTAGAACAGGGAACCGCCGATGTAAACACGACGGTTCCCCGTTCTGTGACAGGGGACAAACAGATCTACTGATCCCTGTCACTGGGATCAGTTAGATCTGTTATGTCCCGACCAGCCCATCCCCCCCACAGTTAGAACACACCCAGGGAACATTGTTAACCCCTTCACTGCCCCCTGCAGGTTAACCCCTTCACTGCCAATGACATTTATACAGTAATCAGTGGACATTTAAATTTCTGATCGCTGAATAAATGTCATTGGTCCCAAAAAAGTGTCAAAAATGACCGACATGTCCGCCTCAATATCGCAGTACCGCTAAAAATCGCAGATCGCCGCCATTACTAGTAAAAAAAAGAATAATAATAAAAACGCCATAAATCAATTCCCATAGTTTGTAGACGCGATAACTTTTGCGCAAACAAATCAATAAACGCCGATTGCGATTTTTTTTACCAAAAATATGTAGAAGAATATAAATCGGCCAAACCCAATGAATAATTTTTTTTTTATTTTTTATTTTGGGATATTTATTAGAGCAAAAAGTAAAAAATATTGTTCTTTTTTCAAAATTGTCGCTCTTGGTTTTGTTTATAGCGCAAAAAATAAAAACCGCAGAGGTGATCAAGTACCACCAAAAGAAAGCTCTATTTGTGGGAAAAAAAGGACATCAATTTTATTTGGGTACAACGCCGCACGACCGCGCAATTGTCATTCAAAATGCGACAGCGCTGAAACCTGAAAATTGGTCTGGGCAGGAGGGGGGTTTAAGTGCCCAGTAAGGAAGTGGTTAAAGGAACAGGATCTTTTACTTATTTTTTTTTTTGGGTTACAATTTCTATATACAAACTATCTCCATAGAATATATCTACTAAGATTTCAGGGTTTGTTTTCTCAGACTACAGATAGCTGCATCTTCTGCCCTGGTGTGCTGTTGATTTCCATTTATTCCCTCTGTACAGACATTACAGGGATCATTACAAGATGGCACCTGCACTTCCTATTTTTGAGGTTGAGATTTCTCCTGTGAATTGGCACAGTAACAACGTTAAGAATAGAATACATTTTATGGATTGCCTCTCCCTTCCCTGTGTACATATTAACTCTGTCCCTCCCTGTAATTAAACAATCATTTTGTTTCCATAATATTCTGTTATATAAGACAATGGTGTCCTTCAAGGTCATCACTGAAATTCAGTGACAAACTGTATTCAGCGTTATTCCCTTTGCAAAAGAAAGGCAAGGTCAGAGCAGTAAGCCGGTGTTCGCTATCGAGTCTGAGTGTGTTTATGTGACTTTTAGAGGAAGTAAACCCTAATGGGTTTTCCTTCCTTTCTTCTTCTCTGCAAAGTAAAGGCATAATATGCTAGGATGCATCACATATTAGCACATTATGTGACACTTACCTGCAAACGAAGCCCGCGCCGTCCCTGCTGCAGGCCGCATCCATCTTCGCCCATCTTCCTTCCAGGGCAGTATGACTGGCCGGTACTGGCACGGAGCTCAGAACGAATGACACCCGTGTCCGTTCCTTCAAAACCCAATGCACCGATGACATCATCAGCGCAGTATACAGTAAATATCTCCTAAACGGTGCACATTTAGGAGATATTTACAGTACCTATAGGTAAGGCTTACCCATAGGTACCAATGTTAGCTGGTGGTTTACAATCTCTTTAAGGGTCCATACACACAAAAAACACTACAGGAGTTTTCAATGTTTTTTTTTCCTCCTGCCCGTAGAAGCAGCTTACAGTGATTGTAAAGTCAGAAGGTTATTTATCTTAATGCATGCTATGCGTTAATATAAAAAACCTTCTGTGTGCAGCAGCTCCCCTAATACTTACCTGAGCCCATCTCGATCCAGCGATGTTGCAGGAAAGTCTCGGCTGCCCTCTCCCTCCTCATTGGCTGAGACAGCAGCGTGGCACCATTGGCTCATGCCGCTGTCAAAGTCAGTGAGCCAATGAGGAGAGAGAAGGGGCGGGGCTGAACCATGGCTCCATGTTTTAATGGCCACACAGAGCAGCGGCTCGGCTTGGGTGCCTGCATAGCAAGCTGCTTGCTGTGGGGGCACTCGGCAGGGGGGAGGGGCCAGTAAAGCAGGCGAGGGGAGAAGAGGAGGATCGGGGCTGCTCTGTGCAAAATCATTACACAGGGCAGGTAAGTATAACATGTTTGTTATTTTTAAAGGAAAAAAAAAATGAGACTTTAATATCACTTTAATGTTATTAAAAAATTCTCATTGCCTGTATCAACTGGACAACTTTTAGCCTCTTTCACAATGCAGCTTGAAAAAGCTCAGCTTAAAAATTGTGTGAAACTGGTCCAGGGGCTCTGTATACCCTATCTGGGACACCATTTACCCTATCTGGGGCTCTGCATACTGCTATATGGTGACTGTATACTGCTATCTGGGGCTCTGTATACTGCTATATAGTGATTCTGTATACCCCTATTTGGTGCTATGAATACTGCTATATGGTGACTCTGTATACTGCTATATGGTGACTCTGTATACTGCTATATGGTGACTCTGTATACTGCTATATGGTGACTCTGTATACTGCTATCTGGGGCTCTGTATACTGCTATATGGTGACTCTGTATACTGCTATCTGGGGCTCTGTATACTGCTATCTGGTGACTCTGTATACCACTATCTTTTGATGCTGTATACCCTATCTGGTGATGCTAGGCTGTATATTCCTGACACAAGGGGTGGAAACTATAAGGGGTGGGGCTTATGAGAAGTGGGAGGGTTCAAAAAGGAAGGGAGGGGTCTGGCGCCCCCCATCCTAAAATTTCACCAGCCGCTACTATAAACAAGCGATGTGCATTCTTCAGTGAAAAAAAAATAGAAAAAAATCTGCATTTTTGGTCAGTAATTTAACCTCATACGCGCAATTGCGCACAAATGTGCAGTAATGCCCATTGATAATCTGTACAGGAAGAATGTGAGAACAAGTTTGCGTACACTTGCACAAGAATGCACGCACATTTGCGTGAAACTGCACGAATGCATATGCGCAATAATGTGCGCAAATACATTTAAAAAAGAACATGTTTGAAAAAGTAGATACTCATCGTGTGCAAGAGGCCTACAAGTGTCATTTTGCAGTCAGTGTTTAAAAGGCAACAAGAATATATTATTTACCATACACGGGCTCTATGTCATGTTATTGATTTAGGGAAAGGGTACAAAATTGAATAACAAAAACAAAGCCTTTTTATAGCAGTCACAATTTCAAACGAATACACAGCGAAATAGACATTATACAAAAACGATATAAATAAAAGGACATATACGCAGAGAGAGTATGTAAAAGTAAACGGTTCAGTAGGAAACAATGATATACTCACTAAGCGAGAAGTGCCAGCAATAGGATTAGCAGAATCCATGTTTCCTTGGAGAACTCTGGGAGGAAATACATGTTTATATCTTCTTAGTTGTTGGACCTTCCCTTGTGTATACTAGGTCTTTCCCTTCTGCTTCTGCTTCTTCTTCTCCTTCTTCTTCTTCCTCTGCACTTCTGACTGTCTGCACTATGGCATCTGTTGATATACTGTTTCCTGTACAGTGGTGACGTCACACTAGGTGGAGATCAGTGACAAAGAGCAGAGGCCCAGCGTATGGGTGCATGCAGAGAAAGCACATATTAATGTTTTACTGAGAGCACTAAGCTGGGAGGAGGGAGTAATGATAAGAAGGAAAGAATATTACAGAGTATCAAATGTCCAGTGTATACTAGTACACATGCCGTACTTTCTATTTTTTGTAATGTTACTGATCCCAGATGGGTGCTCATTCTCATTGTTCTTAAAGTGGCAATAAACATGAAAACAGTGAAAAACAAACATATAATATATTGCAGTTTGCCAATCTTTAATTGTGGTGGCTGTATTAATTTTCTCGTTAGGCTTTTCTTCCCCTTTATTTTCACTTGGTGAAGGAAGAGCAACGTAGACACCTTTACACAGCACCAGCATTGTCAATCTGGAAATAAAAGTACAGAGCGCAGGAAGGTGCCAGTGATACCCAATGTTTTAATAAACAATAAAAGATATCCACTTATGCTGGTCTTACATTATACAATTTTCTCACATTTTACATCAGATTTACTCAAAACCAAATAATAGGAGGTCAAACCTAAACAACACTTTCAATTTGTATCCAATCAGGCAGGGCCTTGCACTACATAGTTTAACCACTTCAGCCCCGGAAGAATTTTGCACTTTAGGACCAGAGCACTTTTTGCGATTCGGCGCTGTGTCGCTTTAACTGACAATTGCGCGGTCGTGCGACGTTGTACCCAAACAAAATTTGCGTCCTTTTTTTCCCACAAATAGAGCTTTCTTTTGGTGGTATTTGATCGCCTCTGCGTTATTTCTTATCGCCGCTATAAACAAAAGAAGAGCGACCATTTTGCAAAAAAACCCAAATTTCTTACTTTTTGCTAAAATTCAAATCCAAAAAAAAAATATAAAAAAACATTTTTTTCACCGTTTTTGGCCGATTTATATAATTCCTCATATTTGCGATAAAAAAAAAAAAATCGCAATTGTGTTTATTGATTGGTTTGCGCAAAAGTGGCCGCGTTTACGGATGATGAGAATTCATTTCTGGGTTTTTTTTTTTTTACTAGTAATGGCGGAGATCTGCGATTTTTAGCGGTAATGCGATATTGGGGGGGGGGACATGTCGGAACATTTTGACACTTTTTTGGGACCAATGACATTTATTCAGCGATCAGAAATTTAAATGTCCACTGATTACTGTATAAATGTCATTGGCAGTGAAGGGGTTAACCTGCAGGGGGAGAGCTAGGGGTTAAATGTGTTCCCTGGGTGTGTTCTTACTGTGGGGGGTTGGGCTAACATGGGCATGAGAGATCTAACTGATCCCAGTGACAGGGATCAGTAGATCTCTCATGCCGCACTGACAGGGCGGGGAACCGCCGTGTTTACATTCTTTTCCCTGTAGCCGCTCATCGCGGCTCGCCGGCGGACATCGGGTCCGCCCGAGCCGCGGGCACACTCACCGCGCGCGCCCCCTGGTGGCCAAATGCGAATCGCCGCTTATTTACGGCGATTCGCGCAGGGCTCCCCGACTGCCGCCGTGAAAAGACAGCGCGCGGTCGGGAACCAGTTAAGGTAAATCTAAATGAAATTGTACAGAAATTGTACAACTAAATTATATAATGTATGGCCAGCGTCAGTGGCAGCCCGTCCATTAGGGGCACACGCGCGCCGCCCCCCATCCATGTGTCCGGCCCCGTAATCTACATGCAAGGTGCCGGAAGCATGGGTTCCAATGGGGAGGGGGGGGGGTTTAAGCACATGATTAGAGCCAGAGTCTCTAATAGGCTTCAAAAAGGGTCGGTTTGGGACGCAGAGCACTGCACTCCAAGCCCACCCAGTTGTGTGACAATAGTGAATGAATATTCGCTATTATCACACTGATTCTCCTCCTGGCCAATCAGGAAGCGGGTCCCGTCAACCAATTGGCTGAAAGGACAGGCGATCCTATTGGACGCCTAGGAGGAGGAGGGAGGAGACTCAGGGTGGAAGCCGCCGTGATGCAGGGGAGGAGGAGACGCAATGGAAGTCATCGCCCATAGGAGCGCTACCCACCCGCAACCTAGATGGCTACATCTAGTGCGGGGCTGGATGACCGACCGTCTGACCGCCCGCGGTGGTTCGGACCATCTGACCGACAGCATAGGCGGGTGGTGCCGTCGGCCGGGGGGACACCAGCTGCCACTAGCCAGCATAAGTCTTCAAACTGAAGCAGAACAGTGCACCAGTAGACAGTGGCGGCTGGTGCTTGATAATTCGGGGGGGGGGTTGATCGCCAAACCAACGCCACCCCCCGGGAGATGAACATGAATGGGGGGAGCACCGGTGATCCCCCCCCACGGGAGACGGATGGCCTCCTTACCTTAGGAGGCAGATGTCCTGCCTGGGATGACTCCGATCTCCCCTCCTCCTTCCTTCCCTGTCTGAGCTGGGGAGTGCTGGATCGCTGAGCCACTGCGGATGAGCCATCCCTGGAGTCACAGTGGCGGCTGGTGTGTCGGTCGGTCTTCCCCTGCTTCTCCTCCGGCCATGCGTCTCCTCCCTCCTCCTCTTCCCTCTTCCCCCTTGGACAATAACAGTTCTTCTCCATTCGGCCAGTCGGGAAACTGGTCTCACAACCCGCTTCCTGATTGGCCTGGAGGAGAATCAGTGTGACAATAGCAAATATTCATTCGCTATTGTCACAAAACTGGGTGGGCTCAGGGCGCAGTGCTCTGTGCCCCCCACTACCAGAAGATCTACTATTACTGTTGCACCTGTTCTGTGTTGCTTCCTTCTCTGGAGCTGGGTGTAAGACCCCATACACAGTATTAGATTTTTCTGCAGATTATTTTCTTCATATTTTTGATTTTGATGAAATCTCCACTTTACAGGCATCTTCCCCAGTTAACACCCCATGGCAACAAGCACAATCGACACTATCCTTGTTCAAACCTGCTACTATAAACGAGGTTGCTAAACTCCTTTCTAACGCCCACCTAACCACCTGTCCACTGGATCCTATTCCCTCTCAAATACTACGTTCTTCTTCTGACTCTATCCTGCACTCTCTAACTCACATCTTCAATCTCTCCCTCTCTTCTGGCACCTTCCCCAATGCTCTAAAACATGCATTGGTCACCCCCACACTCAAAAAGCAATCCCTGGACCCTACTGATCTTAACAATTTACGCCCTATCTCCTTGCTACCCTTTTCCTCCAAACTCCTCAAATGACTAGTCTACAACCAACTGAGTGAGCACCTTGTTAAGAATAACCTTCTTGACCCCCTTCAATCTGGATTTCGCCCTCAACATTCCTCAGAAACTGCCCTTCTTAACCTCACAAATGACCTACTAACCGCAAAAACCAATGGACACTACTCTGTACTCCTACTCCTGGACCTTTCGGTTGCCTTTGATACTGTCGACCACCCCCTCCTCCCTCCTCAAAAAACTTTACTCCCTCGGTCTCCGTGACTGTGCTCTTCAGTGGCTTTCGTCCTACTTATCCCATCGCACCTTCAGTGTCACATACAATTCTACCTCCTCCTCTCCTCTTCCTTTCTCTGTTGGGGTCCCCCAAGGTTCTGTTCTTGGACCTCTCTTATTTTCAATATACACCTCTTCCCTGGGCCAACTGATAGCCTCCCATGGCTTTCAATATCATTTCTACGCTGATGATACCCAAATCTACCTTTCCACCCCCCAACTCACTCCATCAGTCTCCTCACGCATCACTAGCTTATTAACAGACATATCTGCCTGGATGTCACACCACTTCCTCAAACTCAACTTGTCCAAAACCCAACTCATAATATTTCCTCCCCCACATGCCGTTTCCCCTGACTTCTCTGTCAAGAGCAATGGTACAACCATCCACCCATCCCCACATGTTAGGGTGCTTGGTGTTATCCTGGACTCTGAACTCTCCTTTTGGCCCCCCATCCAATCACTTTCTAAGACTTGCCGCCTTAACCTCCGCAACATCTCCAAAATCCGTCCTTTTCTAACCAATGAAACCACAAAGCTCCTGATCCACTCCCTGGTCATCTCTCGCCTCAACTACTGCAACTCCCTCCTCATTGGCCTACCTTTAAATAGACTATCCCCTCTCCAGTCCATCATGAATGCCACTGCCAGACTCATCCACCTTACAAACCGTTCAGTGTCTGCCACCCCTCTCTGCCAATCCCTCCATTGGCTGCCACTCACCCAACGAATTAAATTCAAAATACTAACAATGAGCTACAAAGCCATCCATAAATCTGCTCCCAGCTACATCACCTGCCTAGTCTCAAAATACCAACCTAATCGTCCTCTTCGCTCTTCCCAAGACCTCCTGCTCTCCAGCTCCCTCATCGCCACCAAGACTTCTCTCGAGCCTCTCCCACCCTCTGGAACTCCCTACCCCAACCTGTCAGACTGTCCCCAAATCTATCTACCTTCAGGCGATCCCTGAAAACTTTTCTCTTCAGGGAAGCTTATCCTGCCTCCTCCTAACAAACACACTTCTTATCTTCTCAATCAGCTCATCCCCCACAGTTATTGCCCTTTTTGTATCATTTAACCCTCCCTCCTAGACTGTAAGCTCTAACGAGCAGGGCCCTCTGATTCCTCCTGTATTGAATTGTATTGCAATTGTATTGTCTGCCCTAATATTGTAAAGAGCTGCGCAAACTGTTGGCGCTATATAAATCCTGTATAATAATAATATTTACCAAAACCATGTAGTGCAAGGGCCTACCTGATTACATACAATTTGGAACTCTTAAGGATGGACCTCATATTACATGGTTTTGGTAAATCTGAAGGAAAAAATCTGCAGAAAATCTAATAGTCTGGATGGATGGCATCACCTGGCCACCTACATCCATATGTTCTTGGTCTTTCATGGACACAGCCTGAACTGTTTAAGACATGGACATTTGTTTATTGAATCGCCACAGCCTTCTCCCCTACCCAGTAATTATTTTTAGGTTGTAAATACTGGTTCATACTGGAGATGTCAGTGGCAGTTAGCCAGTTCCCACAAAGTGTCAGTTAGGCCTCATGCACACTAAGGCTGATAAACAGATGTTCAGGGGCATTTGGACATTTTTCCAGCTGCCCCTGAACTCATTTAATGTTATCCTATCAGTACATGTACACAGGGTCGTTTAAGGTCGTTACCAGGCAGTTGAGTTTAGAGGCTTTTTTTGGAACGCAAAAAAAATGGGTTCAGATGCCAGTTCAGAGGCATTTGAAATGCCAAACAACTTGTAAACGCCGCTAAACGCTGTAACTCGCATCTAGGACCATTTCGTTTACAGGCTATTTATAAAAAAAAAAAAAAGAAATTTCAAAAACGCTCCTAGATGCGAACGCGTCAAAACGCCGCTAAATGCGGCTAAACACGGCATGCAAAACGAGCGTTTTAGGCGCCGACTTCTAGCTGTCAAAAAAATCGTTCAGGGGAGGTTTAAAAAGCGTCCCGTGTGCATGAAGCCTAAGTGTCACATTGTCTGGCTTATACAGTTAGGTCCATATATATTTGGACACAGGCACAGTTTTAGTTTTTTTCAGGTATTTACCAAAACATATTCAAGCTATAGTTATATAACGGATATGGGCTGAAAGTGCATACTCTCAGGTTCAATTTGAGGGTATGTACATCCAAATTGGAGGAAGGGTTTAGGAATTACAGCTCTTAAGAATAGCCAACCCCCTTTTTCAAGAGACCAAAAGTAATTGGACAGTTGAATCAAAAGCTGTTTCATGGCCAAGTGTGGGCTACTCCATTATTTCTTCATCAATTAAGCAGGTAAAAGGTCTGGAGTTGATTCTAAGTGTGGTATTTGTATTTGGAATCTATTGCTGTGAACCTACATCATGCGTTCAAAGGAGCTGTCCGTGCAAGTGAAACAGGCCATTCAAAAACTAAACAAATCCATCAGAGAGATAGCAGCAACTTTAGGAGTGTCCAATTCAACAGTATGGTACATTCTGAGGAAAGAAGAACGCACTGGTGAGCTCAGCAACATAAAAAGGCCTGGACGTCCACAGAAGACAACAGTGGTGGATGATCACAGGATCCTCTCTATGGTAAAGAAAAACCCATTCACAACATCCAGACAAGTGAAGGACACTCTCTAGGAGGTGGACATATCATTGTCAAAGTCTACAATCAAGAGAAGACTTCACAAGAGCAAATACAGAGGGTTCACCACAAGATGCAAACCATTCAGAAGAACCGAAAAGCCAGATTAGACTTTGCCAAAATACAAAAAAAAAAAAAAAAAAAAAAATCTAAAAAAGCCAGACCAGTTCCGGAAAAGCATTCTTTGGACAGATGAAACTAAGATTAATCTGTACCAGAATAACGGGATGAAAAAAGTGTGGAGAAGGCTTGGAACAGCTCATGATCCAAAGCACACAACATCATCTGTAAAACATGGTGGAGGCAGTGTGATGGCATGGGCATGCATGGCTTCCAGTGGCACGGGGTCATTGGGGTTTATTGATGATGTGACAGAATCAGCTGGATGAATTCTGCAGTGTTTAGAGATATATTGTTAGCCGAGATTCAGCCAAATGCAGCAAAGTTAATTGGATGGCGCTTCACAGTACAGATGGACAATGATTCAAAACACACTGCAAAAGCAACCCAGGAGCTTTTAAAGGAAAATAAGTGGAAAATTCTGCAATGGCCTAGTTAATCTCCTGATCTCAGCTCAATTGAGCATGCATTTCACTTGCTGAAGGCAAAACTAAAGGCAGAAAGACCCACAAACAAAGAACAACTGAGGACCACTGCAGTTAGAGCCTGGCAAAGCATTAGAAAGGAAGAAACGCAGTATTTGGTAATGCCCATGGGTTCCAGACTTCAGGCAGTCATTGCCAGTAAAGCATTCTCAACAAAATATTGAAAATGAACATTTTATTTATGATTATATTAATTTGTCCAATTACACTTGAGTCCCTGAAAATGGGGGGACTGTGTATAAAAATGGTTGCTGTTCCTAAAATTTGTACTTGATATTTATGTTCAACCCCTTGAATTAAAGCTGAAAGTCTGCAATTCAAATTTATTTGATTTGTTTCATTTTAATTTTTTCCCGTGTCCAAATATATATGGACCTAACTAAGTCGTTGATCACCGCAATCACTGGTATAAAAAATAAATATAAATTTAATTATATATCTCATAGTTTGCAGACCTTATAACTTTCACACAAACCAATCAATATACACTTATTGGGATTCTTTTGCCAAAGACATGAAGCAGAATATATTTTGACCTAAACTTATGAAGAAATTTGATTTTTAAAATGTTTTTATTGGATATATTTTATAACAAAAAGTAAAAAAAGATAGTTTTTTTTTTTTTTTCAAAATGTATGCTTTTTTTCATTTATAGTGAAGAAAATAAAAAATCCAGTGGTGATCAAATACCACCAAATGAAAACTCTATTTGTGGCAAAAAAAATGATAAAAATGTTGTTTGCGTACAGCATTGCATGACCGCACAATCACCAATTAAAGTAGCGCAGTGCTGCAAAAAATGGCCTGGTCTTGAAGGGGGTAAAATCTTCTGGAGCTGAAGTGGTTAACCCTGCTTTAAAAAAGAACTCCAATAGAGTATGGGAAAATTACAAATACTGTAGCTGCTGACTTTTAGGATACTTACCAGGGCATACAGTCTTCTACGCAGCCAATATTTCTCGCTTACTGTTCCTCTGCACCACCATCTTCATTTCAAGTTGATTCATTCACAGCCAGCTCCATATTGCACATGTGTGAGGCATGGGCTGCCATGAGACTGGTCCTGCAGCCTCCTGGGATGTGTGAGGTTATGGGCATTGCTGCAGAGGTTGAAGCGGTGAGGGGTCAGCCTGTCAGTGCTCAGACCACATGTCGCACACTGCATCAAATTGGTCTGCATGGCTGTTGTCCCAGAAGGAAGCCTGTTCTAAAGATGATGCACAAAAAAGCCCACAAACAGTTTGCTGAAGACAAGCAGGCTAAGGGCATGGATTACTGGAACCATGCCCTGTGGTCTGATGAGACAAAGATAAACTTATTTGGTTCAGATGGTGTCACGCGTACGTGGGGGCAACCAGGTGAGGAGTACAAAGACAAGTGTGTCTTGCCTGCAGTCAAGCATGGTGATGGGAGTGTCATGGTCTGGGGCTGCATGAGTGCTGCTGGCACTGGGGAGCTACAGTTCATTAAGGGAACCATGAATGCCGATGTTTACTGTGACAAACTGAAGCAGATCATGATCCCCTCCCTTTGGAGACTGGGCCACAGGGTAGTATTCCAACATGATAACGACTCCAAACACACCTCCAAGATGACCACTGCCTTGCTAAAGAAGCCGAGAGTAAACATGATGGACTGACCAAGCATGTCTCCAGACCTAAACCCTATTGAGCATCTGTGGGGCATCCTCAAATGGAAGGTGGAGGAGCGCAAAGTCTCCAACATCCACCAGCTCCATGATGTCGTCATGGAGGAGAGGAAGGGACTCCAGTGGCAACCCGTGAAGCTCTGGTGAACTCCATGCCCAAGAGGGTTAAGGCAGTGCTGGAAAATAATGGTGGCCACACAAAATATTGACACTTTGGGCCTAATTTAGACATCTTGACTTAGGGGTGTACTCACCTTTGTTGCCAGCGGTTTAGACATTAATGGCGGTGTGTTGAGTTATTTTGAGGGGACAGCAAATTTGCACTGTTATACAAGCTGTACACTCACTACTTTACTTTGTAGCAAAGTGTAATTTCTTCAGTGTTGTCACATGTAAAGATATAATAAAATATCTAGAAAAATGTGAGGGGTGTACTCACTTTTGTGAGATATTGTATAAATCTGCCCTCCTAAAATACAATTCCTGCCTCCATGCTGCCAGTCTAAAGCATGCACAGATCACTCTCATACTTAAATAGCCCTCATTGGGCCAAACCAACCTGAACAACTTTAGACCCATCTCATTGCTCCCATTCATCTCTAAAAACTTTTAGAACGCTTAGTCTACAACTGTCTGAGATCCTACCTCATTGAAAACAACTTTCTTGACCCCTCACAGTCTTGCTTCTGCTTGCAGCACTCCAAAGAAATTGCGGTTTCACTACTCCATACTCCTACAACTTGACCTCTCTGTGGCCTTTGATACTGTTGTCCCTTCTCAATAAACTGTTCCCTTGGCCTCCAAGATTCTGCTCTATTCTGGTTCTCTTCCTACTTATCACAGCGCTCCTTTAGTGTTACCTAAAACTCTGTCTCCTCTCCATTTCCTGTTTCTGTAGGGGTCCCCCAAGGCTCTATTTTTGGACCCCTTCTCTTCTCTATCTATACCAGGGCTGGATTAAGATCATCATGGGCCTGGTTCTGAGGATTTTGGTGGGCCTTTATATGGAAATAAATAAAATAAAAATGCAAACAATTTTTTGCTAAAACAAAATAAATATACTCTCACCACTAATATCGTGCAGCCTCTCAGCAGCAGCAACACCACCAATACCACCTGCTATGCAGTCTCTCACCAGCAGCAACATAGGGTGACCGCATTTCCAAACTGCCATTCAGGAACAACCCCCCCCTCCCAAAAAAAGATGGGGGAGGAATGTAGTCTCGGGGGTTGACGGGGAATTCAGCGGCGGGGGTGATTTGTCGGGCAAATGACTGGTGTTAGCACTTAAAGCGGTTGTCTACTGGGAAAAAAAAAACCTGCAAGACAATTAGCATAATGAGCTAGTATGCACCGCATACTAGCTCATAAAATACTCACCTTGGAACGAAGATGCGACTGGGCTGCTCGGTCCCCTCTGTGGGAGCGGATATCTTCCCTCGGATCTTGCTTCCGGGTACACAGCTCCGGCGCTGTGACTGGCTGGGGCCGGGGGACCCGTCTTTCCGGCAAGGTCTGGAACTACTGCTGGGCCTTTGCCGGAACATACCCGGCGCATGCGCCGTAACGCCGCAGTAGATTCGAGAGGGAATATCTTCTAAACCGTACAGGTTTAGAAGATATTCATTTTAGGTAAAAGTAAACAAAACCGCTTTAAATCATCCCGTCACCATGCTTTATCTGGTGTCAGGATGATCAAATTCTACCTGATGCAGTGTGTCACTTTCCGCCTATAGCCTTCCACCAGATGCAGTGTGTCACTTGCCACCCATAGCCTGCCACCAGATGCAACATATCACTTTGTACAGTCGCCTGCCACCAGATGCAGTGTGTCACTTGCCACTGTTGCCTACCACCAGATGCAGCGTGTCACTTTGCAGTCGCCTGCCACCAGATGCAGCGTGTCACTTGCCACCGTTGCCTACCGCCAGATGCAGCGTGTCACTTGCCACCGTTGCCTACCGCCAGATGCAGCGTGTCACTTTGCAGTCGCCTGCCGCCAGATGCAGCATGTCACTTGCCACCATTGCCTACCACTAGATGCAGCGTGTCACTTTGCAGTCGCCTGCCGCCAGATGCAGTGTGTCACTTGCCACCCATAGCCTGCAGCCAGATGCAGTATGTCACTTGCCACCCATAGCCTGCTGCCAAATCCACCCACAGCCTGCCACCAGATAAAATGTGCCACTTTCCACCCACAGCCTGCCAGCAGATACAGTGTGCCACTTGCCACCCGCAGCCTGCCTTCAGATACTGGATTCCCGAAGAGCTGATCTCCCTGGGTAGTGGATCTCTTGGGGTCCAGTCCAGATCCCTTCAAGGTTAACTCCCCCTGGGTAATGGATCCCTTCAAGGCTGACTCTTCCGGGTCCCAGCCAGATATTTTCAAGGCTGAATGCCTCAGGCTGAGGTCCTAAATCCCTGCGACTCCCCAGCGATCAACGGTATTGTGAGTGGGCTCACTGAACAGCCAGAGTGTGTGAGACTCAGCAGCTCCCCTGTAGTCAGAGACAGTACAAGCGGGCTCACCGGAAAGTCGTGTGTGAACACTGCTCCCTGTCAAATCCCAGCGAGTGTCAGCAGTGCAAACATCAGTGGCAAAAGCGGCACTCTTCTGAATTTGACACCTGGGGCCGGTGGTGCCCCTCTCAATTTGGCGCCGGCCATTTTTGTCCCTGGTGAGTGATGTTACTGGTTGCTAGACGCCAGGCAGCTCTAGCAACCAGTAGCTAGGAGTCTCAGGTGGGGGTGGAGGTAGAGCCAGCGCCACTGCTAAGTTTGCTGGCTCTGTCAGTTTCATTCCAGGACATGGTATTGTCCCAGAATGAAGGTGCCCAGGACTCAGGACAGACCTGTAAAATGTGGGACTGTCCCAGGCAATCTGTGTAACAGGTGGACACCTTGCAGCAAAACCAGCAACAACAGCCAAGCGATCTCTTACCAGTGACAGCTGCCACGCGATCTCTCACCAGTGACAGCTGCCATGCAGACTCTCACCAGTGACAGCTGCCATGCAGACTCTCACCAGTGACAGCTGCCATGCAGACTCTCACCAGTGACAGCTGCCATGCAGACTCTCACCAGCGACAGCTGCCATGCAGACTCTCACCAGCGACAGCTGCCATGCAGACTCTCACCAGCGACAGCTGCCATGCAGACTCTCACCAGCGACAGCTGCCACGCAGACTCTCACCAGCGACAGCTGCCACCAGGGCTTTTAAAAACAGCAGGCGGTATCATGTGCACACTATCTACTTGTTGCAGTGACAGCTCAGTGATTCCAGGCAGTATTGGAGACCCCAGTCCTCTCTCTGGACTTCTTGCACACAGACTCCTGCCTCACAGTTCATTGCAGCACAGAAGTGATGTCACCCCGAGCACTGTACACAGTAGTGATGTCACCCCGAGCACTGTACACTGTAGTGATGTCACCCCGAGCACTGTACACTGTAGTGATGTCATCCCGAGCACTGTACACTGTAGTGATGTCACCCCGAGCACTGTACACAGAAGTGATGTCACCCCAAGCACTGTAGTGATGTCACCCCAAGCACTGTACACAGTAGTGATGTCACCCCAAGCACTGTACACAGTAGTGATGTCAACCCGAGCACTGTACACAGTAGTGATGTCACCCCCAAGCACTGTACACAGTAGTGATGTCACCCCAAGCACTGTACACAGTAGTGATGTCACCCCCAGCACTGTACACAGTAGTGATGTCACCCCAAGCACTGTACACAGCAGTGATGTCACCCCAAGCACTGTACACAGCAGTGATGTCACCCCCAGCACTGTACACAGCAGTGATGTCACCTCAAGCACTGTACACAGCAGTGATGTCACCCCAAGCACTGTACACAGTAGTAAAGTCACCCCAAGCACTGTACACAGAAGTGATGTCACTCCCAGCACTGTACGCAGCAGCGATGTCACCCCAAGCACTGTACACAGTAGTGATGTCACCCCAAGCACTGTACACAGTAGTGATGTCACCCCAAGCACTGTACACAGTAGTGATGTCACCCCAAGCACTGTACACAGCAGTGATGTCACCCCCA
>BLSH010335836.1:1734081-1745310 GCA_018402905.1 Glandirana rugosa
CAGTCCTCAGATGTCGACCCTCTACTATTGTATGTGATACATCGAGCATGGGGTGGGAGAACCCTTGAATGGTCCCTACCCCTTCCGTATGTAATGTAGAGTCCCACCCTAGGTACCGATGTTAACCCTCAAAATCTTGTCCTTGAACCCGCGGTCAGTGAAATCCATAAAAAGTTACAAAATTATTTCCTTGAACCTTGGTCACTTCCTCTTGAAGTGAGAGAGAGAAAGTTTGCGGTTCCTGCTGAAACCTACCATAACCCTCTCTCCTTCACTGGTTCCAAGTTCCTTTATTAAAACATTGAAAAATACCTAAAGTGACTGGCGCCCAAGTTCCTGTTCTAAAACTCCCAATTGTAGCCATGGATCCCACCCTGAGATGTAATGTATGCCTTCCCCATCCCTGGTAAGTTCCCAAGAGGGTGGGGTACGAGCTACATAGTGTATGTTATCATCTCCCAGCTGTAGACTCCTGACACAAACAGGAAATCAGAGGAAATCCCTGCAAAATAAGGAAATCCCTTGGGGACCCCCGGGTCACCCGAACCAGTGTCCCCATTAGAAGATTCCCCTCTATTACTTTTCTAGGGACAACACAAAATCTGGGATTTTCTTTACTTTCACTTTTTATGATTATGGTAAACAGGACAGATTGGAAGGGTGAATCTTAACAGGGGTGGGGGCAACAATAAAAACTGACAGTCATTCTAATCCCTCTGCTCTCTATCCAATTTAAAAAAGTTATCCCTTTAGTTAGTGTAGCGCCCCCATAGTATAGGTGCATTCTCTAGCAGGCTTTTTGGCTAGGAGAGGTCAATTTGGTCAGGCCTGACTGTGATGTGCAAGCCTGATTGTTTTGATCTGGGCTGGGAGGAGAAGCTCAAGGAGGATTGGGTGGACTTAACAGATGAGATCATCAGAACCTCCCACTTCTTTCTAGAAACCTAGAGAAGATTTTCTGGTCAGAGAGCTGGGAGATGGGTGGAGCCATCTGGAGTGTTCTAAGGAGCCCTGACCAATCCCCAAGCAGGGTTGGCAGGCCTCCTTAAATACTCAGAGTCAGCCCAATCTGGAAGGAGTAGAGTCGGGTGGAAGTCCGGAGATATAGCAGAGGCGCTCTGATGCAGGCCGCTACCCGGGAGGTTGCCCCAGTTTGGGGAGGGTAACCTTGGGGCCTGGGAGTTCGGGAATAGCCAGGGAGGAGAGTGATTCCTGGAGCCATACAGGAGGAACAGGAGGAGTGAGAGACTTTAAAGTATCCACCGGTACGGTGAGTGACAGTCCCTGGGACTGGAAGAGAAAGTTCTGGAGCAGGCTAGGGGAGGAATGGTGGACAGTCTGTAGAAGCCTTAGGAGCCAGTCAAGGGAAAGGAGAGTCACTACCATAGAGCAGGTCGATTGGACCCGGAAGAGGATGGGCTGGGAGTTGTAGTCTGTCAAAGGCCCGGTTAGCACTAAAGTACTTTGCTGCACATTCAGGGGCCCGTGACCCCTGGCCTGTAATTGGTGTTCCTGAGGTCCTGCTGAAACAGGGTGGGCCTCACCACGTGCTAACCGCGGTGAAGAGGTAGGTATATAGAGAAGCCTGATAAATTTCCCTTCAGGCTGGAAACTAAGTAGAGAGCTGGAGAGAAGCAAAGAAATGTAAAGCTGTGAGTTCTATGTAGAGAGAGAACTGTAAGTGGAGTGCTGGAGTGTTGAGAGGAGCAATAGTCTGCAGAGGGAGAGTCTGCAGTGAAGTGTGCATATACAGGCTTGTATATGGGAACCTTGTACTATAATTCTCTGGGCATCCCACAGTTACCACTTATCCCCATCCAATTATTTCCCCCAAATAAAACAACAAAAGCAAGAACCGGTCTGGTCAGTGTCTCCGGATGTGTGATATATGGTGCGATTGAGGTCAGCTATCAGGTGAACCACTACTACAAGCCACTCTCAAGGGAGCACATGGCTACATTATACTTTAAACTCCTCCTCTCAGCACCTCTGCAGTTCAAAGGGCAGACTCTGTGAAGTCTGTGACACGGTAGTGCTTTTTTTAACAGTGAATACCTGTCACAAAATTCAAGGAAGTAAATATGTGGGGATCTTCACAAAGTAAGTTTACAAATTTCAACATAATTCAGATTAATAGAAGTAGGTTAGAAATGATTGAAGTACAATGAGGAAATGAACATACAGTATGATTCTATATTTTTACAATAGATAAACTTTAAGACTAGGTTCACACTGGTGCGGAGTGGGGAAATGCATGTGATATGGATAGGAATCGCACCACATTCCTGTTCAAAACACATGCTATTCTTTGCAGTGCAATTTGAGCCTATTCATTTTGCATGGTTAATATCGCACCCGCACAAAAAGGTGCATGCCAATGCACTGGCAAATTCTGGCAATCGCACTGCGTTTTGCGAACCATTTTGGGGTATCATTCATTTAACATTGATACCCGCAGCCGTTCACATAAACTGAGTGAGATTGTGGTGCTGTGTGGGAAACGCACAGGAATCTATGTGATCCCGCACCACATCATTATTCTAGGTTAAATCTGATTAATTGCAGCTCAAAGGTCTCCACTCTCTGTATAACAGTAGGAAGAATAGAAAGCATAACTAAAAGAAATAGAGGGAATAAAAAATGGAAGCATATTTTATGTGGCTATCCTTTTAGGAAGGAATGCCATTAAAGTGGAAGGAAAGTCAAAACCTAACAAAGCTTAAATCTATTCCCACCCCCATTCTATAACCGTCAGTGTTTTTTTT
Source organism: Glandirana rugosa (assembly GCA_018402905.1). Classification (NCBI taxonomy): domain Eukaryota; kingdom Metazoa; phylum Chordata; class Amphibia; order Anura; family Ranidae; genus Glandirana; species Glandirana rugosa. The sequence continues at coordinate 1,736,847 of BLSH010335836.1, forward strand.
AAATTTTTTGCATGCTAGTCTCATATTGAATATGAAGAGGCTACTAAAGTTACAAAAATTCTCATATGACAGAATACAACTTTGGAAGTGATATAATGTGTTGCATTGTACTGTAATGTATTCTTTCGTTTCCCAGCATACATGGTCTTGGTCTTCCGATTTTTTCTGGATGAATACTGTACTGACTAAACTAAATTGTTAGTTCTGGCATCATACGAGAAAAATGTTCATATTTGTTCCCTCGGATCATTTTGCACAAACTGTCATGATTGGCTCTCGAAAGCTGTTTACTAACAATCAGATTATTATATGATCGTTTTTTTTGTCTGATTTTCTGATCGTGCAAGCTAGGCATAAGCCTAGAATTGGAGCGGAGCAACTGGAGTGACTTCAGAATAGGTAAATATAGGCATCTTTCCTTTTATGGGGTAGATAGAATAGGGTTAGAATGGGCTGGGAGTAGATTTAAAGTGGTTATAAACCTCAGACATGAAATATGAACAAAGCATATTTCTTTATGGCGTGCACGTGTCTCAATTAAGAGTACTAAGTGTCATTTCTGTCTGCTGCTTCATTGCTCTGCTATCAGCATGAGTCACTTCTGACAAGTTTTCCTGACACCAAGATAAAAATGGTGACAAGGGAAGGACCTCCAGCACACAGCCTGTAATTGACAGCCTCAGCTTTGTTTCTGTTTGCTGTGTGAAGGGGGGTGTGTCCCTTCCCTCCAATCAGCTCACAGCTATCCTCACTGAGCTCTGCAGATTGTAACTTCAGCTCCCCGTCCCGTTTTCTGACAGCTCATACAAGCTGTATACATTCTGCACTTTGAACAGCTGTAGAGAAGATATTACAGATAAACAGGTACAACTTATGTAGTAGGATTTGTTTCATCTTACTTAGTTAGGTTTTGACCTGTCTTTGACACTTTGAATATACAGCTCAGTATAACTAATGGAAAATACCCTGAGCTTGTTTTGCATGGCATGGCATACCCTAAAGTATTATTATTAAAATTAACAGGTGTTGTAGCCCTCTTCCCTATCCTACCTTACACAGATACACAGGGTGGGAGGTGTAGCAGTTCTGGACTGAGGAGTGGAGCTGAACAACTTTTCATGTTAACAAGCTGGTAATTGGTTGTTAGGACTGCCCTGCATCCTAGCAACCAATCATCTGCTTGTTAACTTGAAAAGTTAATTTGGGGAGCTCTCGCCATCTGTCCAGAACTGTGTTGGCTCTGCTGTGAGGATGACAGTGATGACGGTTGGGGAAAAGAATCGGCTTCTATATGGCGCGACCAAATGAGACAGTGACTCGTCTGCCTGCCAACCACGTTCAGCCATTTAGTGATTCCTGTTCTAAAGTAAAATTCTACAGATAATTGTTATGTTGTATAAATAAATATAAATAACAATAAATAATATAGATAATAAACAATAAAAATATTTTTTAACCCCATTAAGATAATGTAAAGGATGTAAAGGATAGTGGTGTTTATAATGTGCATAAAACATTTAGGGTTAGCTCTTCTAATCCCATAGATGTTAGGACATAAAAATATGCCATATCCTCAGCTATCAGGACTCTTTGCTGCATATTTCAAGGGTTTTAAATGTTCAGTACATGCATGTTGAATGATTAACCTTTATCATTTTCCAGATATGGATGTCAGTTATGGCATGTTATATGTATAGTTAAATTCCAACATAAACCTTATCTGAGTTCTAAGGTTAATATAACCTAAACACATTCTGATATTGTAGGTGTCACTATGACTTGGCAATTTTTTTTCCCAATAAAGTTTTATTGAGAATATAACAGTATACATTAGACAACCAGTATATTAGAGATTGCATGCATTGTTTGTTACAAAGAACGGATATGTAAAAATTATTATATTAAATATATCTAAAGTTGTTTCATAGAGAAGGGATCTTGAATGCCTATGTTACATTTACATTAAAAATGGTCTAACACCCCCCAACAATATTGGGTCAGTGAGGGGACATATCCGGGCCCCAGTCCATGATCACCCGGTCGGCGGGGAAGCAGTGTGGCGGTGCAGTTATCCCGCCTCGTGGAGCTTGGGGACCGTCCAAGATGGCGTCAGGCATGAAACAAGCTGCAAAAGGACAGCAGCTCTCATATGGGAAAAAGGGCATGGATAAAGCGGCGGGGCCCAGCACATCTAAAGCGACCTCTCCCACGGCACCAGGTCGGTCAGGTGAGCCCGCGCACTCAATTACTGGTGTCCCCAGCCCGGGGACACCACGCTCCCAGGCCTCTACACTATCCCCTAGCCAGGGGTCCCAGGCCTCATCCTCTATGGACAGGGAGCTGGTGTACATATTCCTTAGCCAACAGACTGACCAAGAGGCAGAGCCTGATAATGTGGATGATTCCTCTCCACCACTACCTGCACCTCTCCCTTACTCCCCTGACACCATACTTCTGGCCCTCTTTGCTGACATGTTGAAAAGGGAGCTGGGAAAGGCTACTGCTAAAATCACTGCTGACTTGAAGCAAGATTTTTTGGATCTTGTGTGCCGCTTGGACAATATTGAAACCAAAGTTGATGATACAGTTCACAGAGTCACCCAAAACTCCACTATGATTACTGAGCTACATGAACGCTTAGAAGAAGCTTATGCAAATATCGATGATTTGGAAAATCGTGCGAGAAGATATAACTTTCACATTCGTGGTCTGCCTGAATCGGTAAAAGATATCAATTCCATTGCTACTTCCTTAATGCAGATGGCTGTACCTGATATTGACAAAGTGCATATGGACCTTGATCGTATCCACAGAGCTCTAACTCTTCTGAAACCGGAGGGTCCACCGTGTGATATTATAGTGAAACCCCATTTTTTTCAGGTGAAGGAGGCGATTATGCGATACGCCAGAGATCACCCTGACTTGGAGGTTGAAGGACATAAGCTTGAAATTTATGCTGACATCTCACAAGCTACTATCCAGAAGAGGCGAGCATTCAAACCCTTACTATCAGCTCTTATTGAACGCAATATCCGCTACCGGTGGAATTACCCTTTTCGCTTGCAGTTTACCCATCACAACAGATCGTACTCATTTTCCAGCTTCCAAGAAGGAGAAAAATTCTGCTGAACCTTCATCTCCCAAGCACCCTCGCCTCGAAGTCCACAGCATTCCCAGGCCCCCGCCTCCTCCGCTTTCCCCACTTTGGTCATCACAATCCTCAGGGAAATCTAAGCGCACACGCAAAACCACTTGCAGACTACCTGGCGTCCTCGACTAAACCCCCCTTTTTTCTGTTTGGGGGTGTTTTTTTTTATGGTATGGCTTCTCTGTGGTCCCATTGTGGGACATTAGCCACCATCTGCGGCACGCCTTAGGTAATACTAATGACTACATAGTGGACATAGAAGAAGAGAGGCCTGGTTTTGCTCCTACACTTTGATTATGACTCTCTCTTTTTCTAGTTTTTTTGTTCCTCTCTTTTCGTTTTGACAAATTTACTAGTAACTTATGTTTCTTGGGGTTTGGGGTAATGGGTGGGGGGACTCAAGAGGACTGTTGGTGCAGATTGTCCCTTTTTTTTTCTTTCCACGAGATACCTCTTGTTGTTTTTGGACTCAGCCTTTTGTGCCTTATTAATTTGCTAGATAGACGTGTTTGCTCCACTTTACAATACCCGAGAAAGTAAAGTTGTTGCTTGCACCCTGTGCTGTGGGTTGACTATGCAATCTTCCACTTTGTGAGACTCTCTTTGGTGTTTGATGCCACTGGAGTCTCCCACACTTCCAGAACTTGGGTCTGGACTATGTGATACACTTGATAATACTGATAACTACACAATCAAAATTCCTCTTGTTGTTTTGCGGGATGCAGGGTGTGTCTACACCTGGACATCCTTCCGTAATTTTACCTTTGTATTTGTTACTTATGTCTAACCTTTTTTTCTTTTCTTTCCCTTTGAGGTTCAGCCAGTGGTACTCTAGGTTTTCTAAGATCCCCAGGGAGCAGTTTTGGTTGGTAAGTCTTTATTTGCGCGACTGTGCTTGTCCTTTGCCATGTCCAGTTTAACAAAACCTGTGGATAATATCCGACTGCTTTCTCACAATGTTCAGGGCCTGGGGTCCCCTGTTAAACATATAAAAATTTTCTCACATAATAAGTCCTTGGGGGCAGATATTGTGGCCCTCCAGGAAACGCATTTTTCTTCTTCTTTCAATCCCTGTTATATTCATAGGGATTATCCTACCTGCTATTTCGCTAACGCAAAGGAAAAAAAACGGGGGGTGGCGCTTTGTTTCTTTAGACGTCTCTCATTTTGGCAACCAAAGTTATAAAGGATAAAGAGGGGAGATATCTAATGGTTAAGGGGCGTCTAGGCGATAATTTATTGACTTTGATAGTATATTATGCTCCCAATACCAATCAGGTCGCTTTCCGTACCTCCTTATTTAAAAATCTATCGGGGGAATTTGAGGGGGATGTGATTTTAGCAGGAGACTCAAATTTAGCCTTGGACCAAATTCTGGATAAGTCCCATCCTTCTCACACACGACCTCCTTCAAAACAGAGTAGAAACTTTGCCCAGTTGCTATATCGTAATGACTTGGTTGATGCCTGGAGGGAAGCTAATCCTACTGCTAAGGATTATTCACACTTTTCTAGAGCACATAACCGATACTCACGCATTGACCATATTTTCTCTCCTTGGGTTCGCTCCCCAAACTTATCTCTGCCAAAATACTTTCGACACCCTGGTCTGACCATGATCCTATAATGCGCACACTTTCCAATTTATCGATTAGGTTTGCTAAACCTTTCTGGAGGCTGAATGAGTCCATACTAGGCAGTGAAGCTTATTGTGCAGATATTACTAATCACTTAAAAACGTACTTTGATCTTAATAAAGCAAGTGACACCAGTCCAGCTATTAATTGGGCGGCACATAAAGCCTCGATTAGAGGCTTCTTGATTCAGCTAGCCTCCACACTCAAAAAGGCCCGTAATGAACGGATTAGAACAAAGACTGAGGAATATGAACAGTTAGTCACATAACATAAACGGTCCCCCCAGCCCGACACATTAGTTAAATTGGAACAGACCCTAACGGAACTTAACTTATGTCTAACTACACAGGCGGAAAAATATTTACGATGGCCCAACCATAAATTCTTTACTTGGCGAGATAAACCAGGGTCACTATTGGTCCGTAAACTCACTCCTAAACATACCCACACGGCTCTTCCAAAAATCAGACTTTTGAACGGGGTCCTCTCCCAACATCCCCTCAAAATTCTTGAAAGGTTTCAAAATTTTTACGCCACCTTATATAGCCCGACCAGGTCTCACACATCATCGACTACCCTCGACTTTTTGACCAAACTATCATTACCGTCCATAACAAGTGCTCATAGAGAACTGATATACCAGCCTTTCACATGCGAAGAAGTATTTTCAACCATTAAGACGTTATCCCTACATAAATCACCGGGCCCTGATGGCCTTCCTAACCAATATTATAAAAAAATTTGCTGAACAAATGACACCTCATATGACACTTTATTTCAACTCTCTGCGAGATGGTGGAATAGTCCCCCTTGATGAAAATAAGGCCTTTATCAGTGTTATACCTAAACCACACAAGGAACCTTGGGATATACTGAACTATCGCCCTATCTCGTTGATAAATTGTGATTTAAAGATTCTGACAAAATTACTGGCTATACGTCTTAACACTTTTCTCTCACAATATATAAATAGAGATCAATCGGGCTTTATTACTCAAAGGCAAACGGTTGACCAAATTCGAAGAGCAATCACACTGATTTTGGCAATAAAAACAAATTGGGATACCAATGATGACACCTTAAAAAGAGAGTTGCTTTTATTATCCCTAGACCTTCACAAGGCTTTCGATAGTTTCCATTGGGATTACCTGTTTTGCACGTTGGAGAAATTTGGTTTTGTACTCTATTTGCGGACGATGTGCTTATGTGCATAACTAAACCACGCACCACTCTACCCAACTTATTAAGATTACTTCATCACTTCTCCCACATTTCTGGACTATCTCTGAACACCCAAAAAACAGTAGCTCTTAATGTAAACATTCCCCCCACAACACTACTATTTTTGAGGAAAAAATACAAATTCCAGTGGGCCTCTAAATCTCTTCCTTATCTGGGTATTCAATTGACTCTCTCAATCTCGGACCTCTACCGTGCTAACTACCCTCCACTTTTCAAACAATTGAGAACTGACTTATTACGCTGGTCGGATTACCCGTTATCTTGGTTTGGGAGAATTAATTCCATCAAGATGACATTCTTATCTAGACTATTGTACTACTTTAGGACCCTACCGGTTGCGGTCCCGAGGAGAGAATTACAACAACTACAATCAGAAGTCCTTTGATTTGTTTGGAATCATTAATGGCCCAGAATGAATAAAAGGACTTTATACACTTCCAAATCATGTGGCGGGCTGGGTCTTTCTAATTTGCAAGCCTATTATCAAGCGGCCCAAATAACACAACTTTCTTATACCACGGCTAAGGATCTCCTGCCCTTATGGGTTTCTATTGAAGCTTTGTCCTGTCACCCCATTTCCATAGGCTCTCTTATGTGGCTTCCTAGTAGACTTCGACCCCCGGTGCTTTGCCCTGCTTTGTCCCACTCTTTAGCGGTCAGGGATGGAGTGAGGCGACGTAGCGGGTTATCGTCTCATCATACTCCACTAGCCCCTGTGTTTTGTAACCCTGAATTCTTACCAAGCTTATTCCACTGGTGGCTCAACAAGGGGCTGTTTAGGATAGGGGACTACCTTAATGGGCATAGACTTCATCCTCTAAAATATTTCACAGACACACTACAGATGCCCTCTACTGAATTATTCAGGTATAACCAAATTGTCTCCTTTATCAGATCAAAATTTAATGGTTTAAATGAACCATCTACACTTACCAATTTTCAAATATCTTGTGAAGCAAGTAGACAAGGACGGGGACGAATATCTGTGGTGTATGCGGCTTGAATGGACCCTTTGTGTAAACTCTTACATGATTCAGTGGAAAAAAGACCAAGGGACCACCTTTGAGATTTCTGACTGGCAAGAACTTGCTTTTATGATGTCCAAGATATCGAGCAACACAACTTTAATAGAAGCAAATTACAAAACTCTTTTGCGATGGTACCTAGTCCCCACTAGAAATGCTAAAATGCATCCGCCCGCATCCCCCGTTTGCTTTAGACAATGTGGTCAGCTGAGTTCCATGTACCATGTCTGGTGGCAATGCCCCAAGGTTGCTAGATTTTGGATAAGGGCATTTAATATGATAAACTCTGTGACAGGAATAAACCTACGCAGGGCCCCGGAAGTGGCGCTGTTCCATAAATTTCCTGAAGACATACCTAAAAAATCTCTGCAACTTATAACGTATATTCTATTAGCAGCGAGAATAGCGGTGGCTAAACACTGGAAGCAGTCAGAGATCCCATTTGAGTTTATAAAAAGTAAAGTGAACTGGATTATGGTTAATGACAAGCTTACCTGCACACTCCACAACACCAGCAAGAAATTCGATAAGATTTGGGCTCCTTGGATACATTATGTATCAGTAGACTCCTCTACCATAGGCTGACCCCCTCTTTTTTTTTCTCTTGTTCTTCCTTCTTTTCTGGTTTCCTTTTTTTTTGGTCTTACAAGCCTATTTGGGTACCAGCTACCTTTAGGGTAATAGCTGATTAGATCTTATGATAGGAAGACGGCGCGTTAGCTGCCGATCTGAGGATATGTACGGATTTCTGTCACTGAGTTTTATAATTGTATCACCTGTACTCTAACCGAGGGCACTTCCTTTCCAGTTGTTGGCTGGAGGGGGGACCTCTTTGATGTGGTGCGTTACCGCCACACCACATGCTCTGGAAATAATACTTGAGGACAATTACAATAGAACTTAGTGCCGAACCTTATGTTTCCAACATTGGTGATATCATGAAAAAACAATGTAGATTAATTGGTATATACCATAAATGTAACAGCGCATGGTTAATGCAGGTATTCATAATTTGCTTCTGTTTGACCGATATTCTGTAATCTTCGGATTGTACTTTAAACCAGTGTTTCTCAACCCGTGGTACGTGTACCCCTTGGGGTACGCGCACCACAGGCAGGGGGTACGCTGCACAGAGCCGAGTGAGACTCCTTGTTCTCACTCGTGCTGCGGCGTCCCCCTGGCTGTCACAGAGCCTGCCGCCCGGAGAGTGACAATCCGAGCGAGCAACTCTCCGGGCGGCTCAGTGACGTTGCGGGGGGGGTGGAGGATGCAGCCCGCACCTGGATGACCCCCGTGGAGGGTCCGGAGGCATACTTCTTAAGCCTGCAGCGGCCGCCCGGAGAGGTGCTCGCTCAGACTGTCACTCTCCAGGCGGCCGCTGCAGGCTTAAGAAGTATGCCTCCGGACCCTCCA
>BLSH010335836.1:1747345-1776412 GCA_018402905.1 Glandirana rugosa
ACAAACCCACAGTACCAAAGACACAAACACACATTACAGGCATACACAAACACTATTAAAGACACACACACACTCTGCATTTGGTGGGCACTGCACTGATGAGGCTGCATATGGTGGGCACTGCACTGATGAGGCTATATTTGATGGGCACTGCACTGATGAGGCTGCATATGGTGGACACTGCACTGATGAGGCTGCATATGGTGGGCATTGCACTGATGAGGCTGCATTTGGTGGGCACTGCACTGGTAGGCTTCATGTGTGTGCATGTGTCTACCTGTCTGCTAATTTTGTATTATGTGTGGGTGTCATAGTGTTCATTTGTGATTGTGTGTGTGTATCTGTCATTGCAGCATGCACACATACCGTGATATTGCACACCAACAAAAACCATCACACACACACAGAAATTATCACAAACACATACGGACATTACACACAAACACAGAAACCATGACACCCAAACAATAACTTTCTCAAGACAGGGGTACTTAGAATTTTTTTTAGACCTGCAGGGGTACTTCACCGTAAAAGGTTGAGAAACACTGCTTTAAACGACCTTGAAATACCCTTTTTTTCAATAAAAAGATTGAAAGTAAAAATGGTCTAACAGTATTATAGTAGCAATATGGTTGCTCTTTGGCCATACAGACATAGTTACATAGTTAGTCAGGTTGAAAAAAGACACAAGTCCATCCAGTTCAACCAAAAAAAAAAAATATATATATATATAACCAAACAATCCCATATACAATCCTTCACCCACAGTTGATCCAGAGGAAGGCAAAAAACCCCAGCAAAGCATGATCCAATTTGCTATAACGGGGGAAAAAATTCCTTCCTGATCCCCCAAGAGGCAATCGGATACACCCTGGATCAACTTTACCTAAAAATGTTAGTACCCAGTTATAATATTTACATTAAGGAAAGAATCCAGGACTTTTTTAAAGCAAAAACCACCTCTGGGGGGAGTGTATTCCACATTTTCATAGCTTTTACTGTGAAGAAACCTCTCCATATTTGTAGATGAAATTTTTTTTCCTCTAGCTGTAAAGAGTGCCCCTTGTCCTTTGTGATGACCTTAAAGTAAATAACTCAACACCAAGTTCACTATATGGACCACTTATATATTTGTAAATGTTGATCATATCCCCTCTTAATCTCCTCTTATCAAGAGAGAATAAATTCAGATCCTCTATTCTTTCCTCATAGCTGAGATCCTCCATGCCTCTTTTTAGTTTGGTTGCCCTTCTCTGCACTTTCTCCAGTTCCCTGATATCCTTTCTGAGAACTGGTGCACAAAACTGAACTGCATATTCCAAATGAGGTCTTACTAATGATTTGTACAGGGGCAAAATAATGTCTCTATCTCTGGAGTCCATACCTCTCTTAATACAAGAAAGGATTTTGCTTGCTTTGGAAACCGCAGCTTGGCATTGCATGCCATTATTAAGCTTATGATCTACCAAAACCACAGATCCTTCTCCAGTATGGATTCCCCCAGTTGTACTCCCCCTAGTATGTACAATGCATGCATATTCTTATCCCCCAAGTGCATAACTTTACATTTATCAACATTAAACCTCATTTGCCACATAGTCGCCCAATTAGACAGTGCATTGAGGTGTGCTTGTAGGTTGGAGACATCCTGCAAGGACGTTATTCCACTGCATAGCTTGGTGTCATCTGCAAACACTGAAATGATACTTTTAATCCCAGACCCTATATCATTTATAAATTTATTGAAAAGCAAGGGTCTTAACATTGAACCCTGGGGTACACCACTGATAACCTTAGACTATTCAGAATAAGAATCATTAACCACTACTCTCTGAATTCGGTCTTTTAGCCAGTTTTCTATCCATTTACAAACTGATCTTTCCAAGCCTGTAGACTTTACCTTACACATTAGCTGTGTGTGGGGAACGGTGTCAAACACTTTTGCAAAATCCAAGTACACCACGTCCACAGCCACCCCTCTGTCCAAGGTTTTACTTACCTCCTCATAAAAAGAAATCAGGTTTGTTTGACAACTTCTGTCTTTCGTGAATCCATGCTGTCTGTTGCTTAAAACATTTTTTTCCAGCAAGAACTCATCTATGTGGTCTTTTATTAAACTCTCCCAGCTATAGAAGTTAAACTTCCCAGCTATAGAAGTTAAACTAACAGGTCTATAGTTACTTGGAAAAGACTTTGATCCCTTTTTAAATATGGGCACCACATTGCCCCTATGCCAATCTAGTCGTACTATTCCAGTAATTAAGGAGTCTCTAAAAATTAGATGCAATGGCTTTGAAATGACAGAGCTCAATTCCTTTAGGATCTGTGGATGGATGCCATCTGGTGCAGGCGCTTTATCTACCTTTATTCTGTCTAAATACTTCTGGACCATTTTACTTTTGAGCCATTGTGGATCATTTGGGGCTGTGTCATTACCACCCCCATCGTAGACATGAGCCCCCCCCATGATCCTTTGTATACACAGAGCTGAAGAAAGTATTTAATAAGTTTGCCTTCTCTTTGTCCCCAGTCACGAACTCTAGATTATTTTGTAAAGGGCCTACATGCTCAGACCTGACCTTTTTACTATTAATATATTTGAAGATTTTTGGGGGGTTTGTCCTACTATCTTTTGCAATCTGTCGTTCGTTGTGAATTTTTGCATCCTTGATTTTCTTTTTACATATTCTGTTATATTCTTTGTAACATTTAAAAGATGATAGTGTTCCCTCATTTTTATATGTTTTAAATGCTCTTTTCTTATCGTTTATAACTTTTTTAACTTTGGCCGTTAGCCACATAGGTTTTCATTTTAGCCTTTTAAACGTATTGCCCATGGGAATATACTTTGCAGTGAGTTCGCATACAGTTTTTTTGAAAAATTCCCATTTCTGTTCTGTGTTCATCAATGCCAATATTCCCTCCCAGTCTAAGTCCTGGAGAGCAGCCCTCATCTTTGTAAAATTTGCTCTCTTACAATTAAGTGTTTTTATCTGTCCCGTGTGTGTTTGTTGCTTGCAGCTTACATTAAATGAAATCATGTTATGGTCACTGTTACACAGATGTTCTTTTATGTGAATATTGGTAATAATCTCTGCATGGTTTGAGATTACCAGGTCCAGCAAAGCGTCATTCCTAGTTGGGGCCTCAATAAACTGGACCATAAAATTGTCCTGTAATAGGTTTATACATTTTTGCCCTTTAGCTGTCCCAGCAGTGCCATTACTCCAGTTAATTTCCAGGTAGTTAAAATCCCCCATTATTATCACAGTCCCAGCCCTTGCAGCTATTTCCATCTGTGCAAGGAGCCTCCACCTCCTCTTTAACACTGGGAGGTCTATAACAAACTCCAATGATAACCTTTGTAGTGTGCACACCCATATGCAGACCTACCCATAATGCTTCAGACTCATCGCACTCTCCATCAACTAGGTCCTCATTCACACTCACTTTGAGCTCACTTCTCACATAGAGACAGACACCCCCACCCTTCCATTTTGCCCTGTCTTTCCGAAAGAGAGCATAGCCAGGAATATTAATAGCCCAGTCATGTGAAGAATGAAGCCAAGATTCAGCTTCCTGAATTACTAAGTTTATCTTTCACCAGAGGAGCCTGACTAACCTGAATTCATTCCTAGCAGTTATCTGAATAAGAATGTGCAAGTGAATATGTGTATAATGGTCTCATATTTTTGTTACATATAACTGTTTGGTGCTTATTACATTAAGGTGTTGTATTCCCTAGATAGTTTAAAGAGGAACCAGGGTCTCCACATTTTATGGAATATGGTAGTTGTTTTGTTTTTGATTGCAATGGTTTCTTCCATTTCGTAGATTAAATTGGTTCTAAAAATCCAGTCTTTTATAGAAGGGCTTAGGTTAGTTCTCCATTTAGTTGGTGGCAATTTTTATTTTTTATCCTCGGAGTCAGCTTATGGTTTACAGACGTTAAATTAGATACTAGTTTTCTAGTTATACATGTTCACATCACAATCTCTCCTTTTTCAATCAAAGAAAGCCTTGAATTCAGTGAACATAATACAGGTTGCACAGCTGTATAAAACAAGTGTGCACCCACAACATACTCAACCCAAATTAACAGAACATGGCCCGCATGCTCGAAGCTCTCCAATCCCAGAATATACCAGTTATGGGGAAACGCGCCGGGTGGAGTTTTCGTGTGACGCCATGACGTGGTGGCACGTTGGCTGGTTTCCGCCGCCACATTGATTTGTTTAATGGCTATTTTATTCAACATTAATTAATTATTTAAGGGCAATACTTTCTTTCAATAAAACTTTGTTGAATCATGCTGAACTCTGAGCTCTCTCCCTATTCATGCCCTATATATGTGAGTGTTGGTTACCGGCAGTCGGAGTGGAGGATGTAACAGGTATGCACAGGTGTCCACATGTGAAGTGTGCTATCCCCATCCATCTTTATTACCCTAAGGTCCTGACCATGATAGTGTCAACCTTGCCTGTCATATACAACAAGCGCATTGGATCTCTGTAATTCAAGATAATTTTGATCTGGTAAGAGGCCCTTTTTTACTTAAAGTGGAGCTCCACCCAAAAGTGGAAGTTCCACTTGTTTGCTTCTTCCCCCCCCCCCCCTTCCGCTGCCACATTTGGCACCTTTTGGGGGGGATCGGATGCCTGTAAAAACCAGGTACCCAATCCCACTTCCAGGTAAGATTGCAGCAATCGTTGTGTGGTGATCTACAAAATTTCCAGCCCCTCCTCCTTCCCCCTCGCTGCCTTCTTGGAAACACACAAGTCCCAGAAGACAGCTGGACCCTTCAGAAAGCTTTCACTTGAGTGCAATTTCTGACAAGAAAAGAGATTACTGCACAAGAGCTCCTGTTTGTCAATTCAAAGAATAAATAATATTTCCTTGTGCGTGGTCAAATTCAAATTTCCATTACACTTTGTCCAAAGTGAAACATGTAGCTCAAAGCAACATTTTCAGAAATATTCGATTCCTCTAATGTTGATGTAGCAGAAAAATCGACATCATAGTTAAAGCCTAACACCAGGTTTGATTTAACTCTAAATAGTTTGGACCAAGGTGGTCCAACAAAACTATTTCCTTCACTAACAATGCACTTGCTGGGAGTTCTGTATAAACTGTATGTAGCATCAGCTACATACAATATACAATTCTGTGTTCCAGCAGCGGGACAGAGACTTCCCTCCTTTTCCCAGAACAAAATGGAGTCGGGCAGAATGCTGCTCAGCCATCCAGAGGAAGATTTGTATTTTAGGAATGAATTCAAGGCTTTCTCTGGCTGAGGTGGTTGTGGATGAAGTCACCGTCTCCATCTCAGCCATTCAGAGAAAGTTTGTGTTCACTCATAAAATACAAAACCCCTCCACCCCCACTCAATTTTTTTTCCTGCAACAGAACAGGAAGTCCCCGTATGGCCGTTGGAACAGAGCGATGTATACTGTATTCAGCTGAGGCTACATACAGTTCATACAGCACACCCAGGAAGTGCATAGGTTAGTGAAATAGGAAATTGTTTCTTTAGACAAGCTTGGCATGACAAACTGTTTAAAGTTAACTTAAACCTGGAGTTCAGCTTTAAATACAACTCACAATCTCAGAGAATGCAAAGTTTAGTTCTTCTAATAGAGATGCACTTCAGCTTCCATAAAGTTCAAAGTGTAGACTAACCATTGACTTTGTGTATATAAATGAGTCACTTGTAATGACACACTAACACAGATTACAGAAACTGGGCATATGTACAATGAATGCTAAAAAAAAACACAAGCAAACAGCAGCTGCAGAAATTAAAACTAAGGGCACAAAAACTTTGTATCTCTAATACAAATTTAAAGAAACATAGGTGATCCACAGTGATAATAGAGAAAAAGGAAAAATTAAGATGGGGACTTATCCCAATCAAGATAATTAAAAAGATTAGGACTTTATCGGATTGGTTGCGGTCTCGAGTGAGCACAATGATGCAGATGCTTGTTAAAAGGAACCATTTATATCTAGTAATACCAAATCAGCCATATAGCATTCAGCCCTCAATAGTTGCAAAGATCCCCAAACCAGTGGCAATACACATCCTTTCAGGAGGTTTTGTCATATGCACCCCTCTGGGGAGAGAATTATACCACTTGGTGCATGATGATATGGGCAAACACTCTTCCAGAATTTGTAGAGATGAAGGTCTGAAAGATGAATGCACTGTCAAAAGTGATATGAAGCAGATGCTTTATTAGTTAAACCTAGCCAAATCCTAGAGCAGTGGCATTCTCATGTTTGTCGCCCTGTTAGTATGCTACTATTTATTTAATTTTTCAGATCAATACTGGAAAGGGACGTTACCCATAAAGGGACAGTCCAACATTCGCCAGATAGGGCGGGAGGATCTGGCACCACCTGCCATTAAGTGGGGGATGGGGGCGTCCTCTCTGATCTAGGCTGCACGGTGCCATGCTTTTGGTAAAATGGTGAAAAGGGTAAGCACAATGGAATTAATGATAAGGAATTGATATGTATATTATGATGTGAAAAGAATATATTTGTTGGCATAACCGTATTTGACCAGTAGATACTTCTAAAGAAGTGGAATGAATGAGTATGCCCCTAAGTGAAAAGTCCAAACTGGGCCCAATTAGCCATTTTCCCTCCCCGGTGTCATGTGACTCGTTAGTTTTTACAAGGTATGAATGGGGAGCAGGTGTGTTAAATTTGGTGTTACTGCTCTCACTCTCTCATACTGGTCACTGGAATTCAACATGGTACCTCATGGCAAAGAACTCTCTGAGGATCTGAAAAAAAGAATTGTTGCCCTACATAAAGATGGCCTAGGCTATAAGAAGATTGCCAAGACCCTGAAACTGAGCTGCAGCACGGTGGCCAAGACTATACAGTGGTTTAAAAGGACAGGTTCCACTCACAACAGGCCTCATCGTAGTTGACCAAAGGAGTTGAATGCACGTGCTCAGCATCATATCCAGAGGTTACCTTTGGGAAATAGACGTATGAGTGCTGCCAGCATTGCTGCAGAGGTTGAAGGGGTGGAGGGTCAGCCTGTCAGTGCTCAGACCATACGCCGCATGCTGCATCAAATTGGTCTGCATGGCTGCTGTCCCAGAAGTAAGCCTCTTCTAAAGATAATGCACAAGTTTGTTGAAGACAAGCAGACTTGAATTACTGTTACCATGTTCTGTGGTCTGATTGGACCAAGATAAACTTATTTGGTTTAGATGGTGTCAAGCATGTGTTGCGGCAACCAGGTGAGGAGTACAAAGACAAGTTTGTCTTGCCTACAGTCAAGTATGGTGGTGGGAGTGTCATGATCTGGGGCTGCATGAATGCTACTGGCACTGGGGATCTACAGTTCATTGAGGGAACCATGAATGCCAACATGTACTGTGACATACTGAAGCATAACATGATCCCCTCCCATCTGTGACTCTATTCAGTATTCCAAGATGATAACGACCCCAAACACACCTCCAAGACGACCCTTGCCTTGCTAAAGAACCTGAGGGTGAAGGTGATGGACTGGCCAAGCATGTCTCCATACCTAAAACCTATTTAGCATCTGTGGGTCATCCTCAAACGGAAGGTAGAGGAGCGCAACGTCGCTAACATCCACCAGCTCTGTGATGCCATCATGGAGGAGTGGCAGAGGACTCCACTGGCAACCTGTGAAGCTCTGGTGAGCTCCATGCCCAAGAGTGTTAAGGTAGTGCTGGAAAATAATGGTGGGCACACAAAATATCGACACTTTGGGCCCAATTTGGACATTTTCACTTAGGGGTGTACTCACTTTTGATGCCAGCGGTTTAGACATTAATTGCTGTGTGTTGAGTTATTTTGAGGGGACAGCAAATTTACACTGTTATACAAGCTGTGCACTCACTACTTTACATTGTAGCAAAGTGTCATTTCTTCAGTGTTGTCACATGAAAAGATATAGTAAAATATTTACAAAAATGTGAGGGGCGTACTCACTTTTGTGAGATACTGTATATACTGTATACACACTCACCGGTCACTTTATTCAGTACACCTATTTAGTTGGTTGGTAACTCAGATTGCCAATCAGCCATTCACATGGCAGCAACTCAATGCATTTAGGCATCAACGTGGTGAAGACGACTTACTGCAGTTCAAACTGAGCATAAGAATATGGAAGAAAGGGGATTTAAGTGACTTTAAATGTGGCATGGTTGTTAGTGCCAGACGGGCTGGTCTAAGTATTTAAAAAAACTAGTGATCCACTGGGATTTTCATGTACAACCATCTCTAGGGTTTACAGAGAATGGTCCGAAAAAGGGAAAATATTCAGAGAGCAGCAGTTGCGTGGACGAAAATGCCTTTTCGATGTCAGAGGACAGAGGAGAATGGGCAGACTGTTTTGAGATGATACAAAGGCAACAGTAACTCAAATAACCACTCATTACAACCAATGTATGCAGAATACTATCTCCAAAAGCACAACAACTTGAAGCAGACAGGCTACAGCAGCAGAAGACCGCACCGGGTGCCACTCCTGTCAGCTCAGAACAGGAAACTGAGGCTACAATTCGTGTTTTCACAGAGCTCCTGCTCCCATCGGGAAAATCCGAAGGCATCCTCCTGCTACAAGGCCCGGTGAGAGACCTCCTTCACCCAGGGGATATCCCTTAGGTCCCCCCTACACTTTGGGACAGAAATTCCCGCCGTGCGGAATGGACTTCCGGGACGCTCCAAATTTAGGCCGCGGCTTCACACGTGGCTAGGCCTCAATGCACGGCGCGGTGATTCCAGCTATCCCCCTCACAAACAAGGGGCCTATCACTACTTGCTGGAGACACTTAAATACCCCCAGTCCTCAAGGCCTGGAGTTTGGGTCCCTGGGCCCCTAAGACCCGAGCACAGGGGGTGGCCTAGCACATGATGGAGTAGGCCGGTGAATTCCCCGCGCCGACCGAACGTTCACGTATTGGACATAAACTACACAGCACTCCTAACCTCCTACATGGGGAAGCGGAACAGAGGGGATAGCTGCAGCACTGGAGGGAGCTATAAGGAAGGAGAAATAGGACGTTTCTTTACCCGCTCTACTCCACACAACAAAGGTTCCCCGGCCTCTAAAATAGCACCGATACCAGCATCCATATCTCATACGCCTTCCAGGCCTTACACCAGACACCGTGCTCGCTCTCCGCTTGAATCAGAGCATGGCTCCACACACTCTAGGAGCCCCTCTCCCGCATTACACAGCTCAAGAAGCGGATGGGACATGGAGGCTTACATCAAAGCTTTACCCACCAGAAATGATTTTGAGGCCTATGGCACCAGGCTAGAGCGCACATACAGGCAGGAACTGTCAGACCTGCGCAAGGACATTGGTCACCGTATGGAGGACGTTGAGATGGTGGTGGAAGAGGCAGCTACTAAACTGAATGACCACGACGCCATACTCCAAGAACACACGGATCAAATACAACAACTTTTCTACGGTCTGGACGACTAAGAAAACCAAAGCAGACGGAATAATATCAGCATTAGGGGTATGCCGCAGGCTGTTGAGCCCAAGGACTTAGAGAGCGCTACAATTACTATTTTCAATCAATTGCTGCAGAAACCTCTGGACTCTGAGATAGTAATTGACCGGATCCACAGGGCCCTGGGCCCCCGCAACCCGAACCCTGCATACCCCCGAGATGTCATCTGTAGGGTACATTATTTTAGAGTCAAGGCCAATATCATGCAGGCAGCCCACACGCAAGATGTCATTTCATTCAACGAGACACCTATCATGTTGCTGGCAGACCTCTCTAAAATGACTCTGGCAATGCGAAAAGCTATTAAACCTTTAACGGATGCCCTTTAAGCTAAGCGTATCAAGTACCGGTGGGGATTTCCGTTTTACCTCTCGGCATCACATGATGGCAAGTCGGCAATCCTGCGCACCCTCTGGGACCTCCCTAATTTTCTGGGAACGTTTGAACTTCCCCAAATAGCCATTCCGGATTGGCCTATGAAGGCAGCTACCCCAGCTCTTCACATCAATACAGGATGGCAACAAAAAGCGAAGAAGAAACAACGAGCCTCTTCCTCTGTGTCTAAATCTCCAGCGGGGTGATCTGACTCATCTACTGAATATGATTTCCCTTACAGTGTTTTTTGCTGTACAGCTTCTAACTGTCCGGTGACTCGCTGTGGACAGTTAGATTCTTTGCCTTTTGGCTTTTTCCGAAGTAAATGTTCTGAACAATATACCTCTAGTTATAATCTATTTTGATCCTAACCATTTTTTCCTCCCACAGGAACACTCCTTGCCAGATGCTCTTCGCAAGTAGATCATAAAAGGTTTTCATGTTTATATACCACGCTAGCAGTATAATGTTAATACTAATGCTATTACCTTTGTATGTTATGGTTCATGGGGGGATTTCTCTGTCGTGACCGGGGTCCTATCCCCACATATGGGCGGGACAGGGAAATTCCTGTTTAAAATAATCTCATAGTTGGAAACAGGCCCTCCACTCTCTAATCTATGTGAAGTTGATTTAAAATCTGTTCGGTTGGGGCGGGCAAGCCGCCCTTGTTCACCAGTCATGTGCCCCACTTTAGGGTTTTCAGAGACTGTTATAGCTCTGTTTCAGCTTAAAGCTAAACGTTTTTGTTTGCTAACCAGAAAGATGATTGTTCATCTGTACTCTTATTTCTCTCTTCTTTTCCTTTACTTTTTCCCACTTCTCTCTATTTTTCCGGTCAGGCGGGGAGCACTACGGCCTCCATTAGAAAGCCATAACATTTTTGACCCCGGGATGGCTTCCCCCATGAGTCTGCATGTAGCCTCTTACAATTGTAGAGGCTTTAACACCCTAGAAAAATGAAGACAAATACTTTACCACTTCCATAGGTCTCATGCCAAAATTTTACTACTTCAGGAAACGCATTTCAGATGAGATACGATTCCTTTTCTCAAAAACAAATATTACCCCACGTGGTTTCATAGTACCAACCCAACAGCTAGATCAAAGGGGTCTCTATAGCATTTCATGCTTCGTTTCAACCTGAAGTATTAGACACCTCAATTGACCCGCTAGGTCGATACATATTCTTGAAAATGAGATATATGCATATGATTCTAACCATTATCAATGTCTATTCTCCCAACCAGGACCAGTTTCGATTTCTCTCCTCTGTGTCAGCGCAGATTGCAGCATTCGGATCACCTAACCTCATCATGGGCGGCGACCTGAATTTGCCACTGATACCTTGTTTGGACTCATCCTCAGGTAGGTCCTCTGTGTCCCCTGCCACCCTGGAAAAGGTCAGAGCTCTCCTTTCATCATTATCATTGATAGATGTGTGGCAAATACAGCATCCCACAGATAGGGATTACACATATTTCTCCCCAGCACATCAATCATACAGCAGGATCGACTACCTTTTGGTCTCCCAGCCCCTACTGGATCTAGAACCGGGATCATCCATCGGAATGAGACTCTGGTCAGACCACGCTCCCGTCCACCTCTCCCTGGGACACCTCTCCAGCTCCCAGGGAGGCCGTATGTGGCGTCTTAACGATAACCTCCTTTCACATGAACCGTGTATTCAGGCGGTATCTCAGGCTATCAGGGACTTCCTCACAGATTACGCTAAAGATGACACGTCTCCCATCATCAAATGGGAGGCATTGAAGTGCGTCATCAGAGGTACCCTGATCCGTTTCGGGGCAACTCTGAAAAGAGAGCGCTCCCAGGAGATCTCTAGACTTTTATCCCTCATCTCCTCACTTGAAGCATCTCATAAACGGACAATGAACTCTCTAGTATTAGTGCAGCTCTCTAACGCTCGTAGAGATCTTCTCGAGATCTTTTCAGAATGCTCCCTGATAGCCAGAGATGAGATAAAATACGTACACTATGTACAAGCTAATAAGTGTGGTAAACACCTAGCTCGCACAATACACCCTAGATCTGGTAACCATAGGATATCTCATATACTATCCCCCTCCCAAACCAAAAAAACTCTGAGATACTCAAAGAATTTTGTAAATATTACGCCACTTTGTATAATCTAGACTCCCCTAAGGCCCATGCCACCAGGTTGAGCAATTCAGAGGACTTACACAACTACATTCAGGAAACGGCTCTTCCAACGATCTCAGAGCAGGATGCCCATAACTTAGACTCACCAATCACCTCTTCAGATTTTATACATGTGATAAAAAAAACCTGAAAGTAGGCAAAAGCCCCGGCCCGGACGGTTACACCCTACGTTTCTACAAAATGTTTTCAGCCCAACTTGCCCCGATTTTGTCACAAGCATTCAATACAATAGACGAGGCCCACCCCCTACCAGCTTCCATGCTACAAGCTCAGATTACTGTGATCCCTAAGCCGGGTAAAGATGCCTCTTTGTGTGGCAACTACAGGCCCATATCATTACTGAACGTGGACCTGAAGCTGTTTTCAAAGATCCTGGAGGAACGTTTGGCCCCTCTCCTACCAGATATAATACATGTAGACCAGGTAGGGTTCGTGCCAGGCCGTGAAGCTCGCAACAATATGACAAAGACCTTACACCTCATCTCTTATGTCAAGACCCATGGGATCCCCACCTGTCTTCTCGCATGTGATGCGGAGAAGGCCTTTGACATGGTTGAGTGGTCTTTTCTGCGTCTCTTGCTTCAACAGATTGGCATAGGCCCTAATTTGTTACACAAAACTATGTCCTTATATGGCGCCCCGTCTGCCCAAGTAGTCACCAATGGTAACAGATCAACCCCTTTCCAAATCAGAAATGGGACAAGGCAGGGCTGCCCTTTATCGCCCCACTAGTTATTGAGCACCTAGCTCAAGCGGTTCGAAATAATCACTCTATTAGGGGGATTCAAACGACATCCGCCCACTTCAAATTGTCATTATATGCTGACGACTTACTTTTTTTTTTGCTTTTTATTTGCAATAGATTTTTATTGATTTTAAGCGAAAGCACAAAAGAAAATCAAAATATCAGTACATTGCATACGACTTACTTTTATATGTCACTCAGTCCCACATTAGTATTCCTTCTTTCATACAAGAGCTTCAACGCTTTGGCTTATATAGCAATTTTAAATTGAACTTAACTAAAACGGAGGCCCTCAATATTAACCTACCTCTATCCACACTGACACGTATACAGGCCAATTTCCCCTTTAGATGGCAATCTCGTTCGCTGAAGTATTTAGTTGCGGAAATACCAAGCTCCTTCGCAGACCTGTATTCTTTAAACTATGCCCCCCTCTTAACTAAAATTAAACGCCAGTTGGAATCTTGGCACAACATACAGACCTCTTGGTTTGGTCGCATGAGTGTTCTGAAAATGGACGTTCTACCCAAGCTCTTATACATATTTCAAACGGTTCCGATTCAGTTGGCCAGCTCATTTTTTAAGGCCCTTCGTTCAATGGCAATACAATATATTTGGCAAAGCAAACCTCCCAAACTTAAACATAAATCTTTGTGTCTCCCTAAATTAGAGGGAGGAGCGGGGCTTCCCGACTTCGAACTATACCATGCTTCAGCTATAATATCTAGAATATTGGAGTGGTTTCCCCGCCCCTCTCCGAAAGCGGCCTCAGTAGTGGAACAGGACCTATCCCCAACTGACCTTAGGGCTCTTTTGTGGGGACATAGCAGGATTTACAAGTCACTCCTCTCCTTGTCCCCCCTAAACAGGGCCTCTCTAGCCATATGGTATAGATACTGCACTTCTAGATCGCTCTCTACAGACCGAGCCCACTTGTTCCCCTGTTTGACAACCCATCACTACCCAACTGAGGTACAGGAGTTTCTTTAGGCTCCTATAATAGTAGCCAGAGACTATGTACACCCCAACACCGGGCTTTTCAGACCTCCCCCTACATTTCAATCGACTTCGATAGATTGGCTTACATCTATTGGTTTGAATCGATTTTGCTTAAAGATATATAACACAGGTGACATACATAGACCACTCACCTATTTCGAGGAACTATGTACCCTATCTGAAACACCTCGCCACACTTTATCATTGATATACAAAGATCTCTTATCTAACACACATAAAGGACTTCCGGCCTACACCAGCCAGTGGTGCCGGGACCTAGGGACTGAAATTTCCCCAGAGGAATGGCAGAAATCTTTTTTTTATTTACTCATAAATCCTAGGTATCAGCATATGCTTAAGAGAAGAACTTCAAATTATTATCTAGGTGGTATAGAGATCCTGTGTCCCTGCACAGGATTTTCCCTAACTCTTCAGATGAATGCTGGCGCTGTCACAGAGATAAGGGAACCCTATATCACATCTGGTGGGATTGCCCACACATACGCCCGTTTTGGAAATATTTTTGACATTTACAATAGAATCTATGACAAACAACTTTCTCCCTCCCTGAAGATAGCGCTCTTATCTATTTTACCAGGAACTATTAAATCACAAATACAAAACCTGCTCAAATTCTTTTTGTCGGCAGCTCGACAAGTAATTTCCAGGCACTGGAAAATGGAACATACCCCCCCGACCCACCATTGGGTCAACACGATTAACAACACAATGTTAATGGAGGAAATGCAAACTACAGAAACAGATACCAGGGAAAACCATTGCCTAAGATGGAGCCTATGGATACACTATTCGAACATGACTACCTTTCAGGAGACCTTCCTTTCTTAGTTGAGAGGTCGAATGGTCTGGTCCCTCTGTTCGACACTTCTCAGGGTGTTGGAGGGGGCAGACCGTGAGATTAGTAGAAATGTTTCGTTCTGTTAATTGAATGGTGGGCTGTGCCCCCCCCCCGACCGATTGTTATGCTGCTACCTATATTCTTTCTTTCTTCCTTTCTTTTAGGGGCCCATAGGCCCTTTCTTCCACTTTTTGCCCTAGCTCTCCTTGACCTCTTCCTCCCTTTCTCCTTTCATTTTTTCTCCCTCCCCTATTGTTTCTCTTCTAGTATATATATTTACTTTTGCGTTAACATGAACATAATATGTGGCATTTATACGTCGGAATGGGCATGCCACAAGAGCAACCTTGCCCTTTTATGCGAAGCTAAGTGACACCATTATTGTTTAAGAACTGAGATAAGATAAAACGCGGTTGTAGTATGGTGGTCACACATACCATATTTTTCGGTATTCCACATCTCCTTATTGTGCTTATATTGTATTTACTACTTTATCAGGGTGTTGCTACATCCTTATGTTATGTTATCCTTCTACTTTAAAATGCAATAAAATATATATTCAACCTAAAGGGAGGAGATCATGCTCTGCTTCAGTATGTCATTGTACGTGTTGGCATTCATGGTTCCCTCAATGAACTGTAGCTCCCCAGTGCTGGCAGCACTTATGCAGCCCCAGACCATGACACTCCCGCCACCATGCTAGACTGTAGGCAAGACACACTTGTCTTTGTACTCCTCACCTGATTGTCGCCACACATGCTTGCCACCATCTGAACCAAATAAGTTTATCTTGGTCTCATTAGACCACAGGACATGGTTCCAGTAATCCATGTCCTTAGTGTACTTGTCTTCAGCAAACTGTTTGCGGGTTTTCTTGTGCATTTGGTTGCGGGCATCTTTAGAAGAGGCTTCCTTCCGGGATGACAGACATGCAGACCAATTTGATGCAGTGTGCGGCGTATGGTCTGAGCACTGATAGGCTGACCCCCCACCCCTTCAACCTCTCCAGGAATGCTGGCAGCACTCATATGTCTATTTCCCAAAGACAACCTCTGGATATGACGCTGAGCATGTGAGGCCTGTTCTGATGGAACCTGTCCTGTTAAACCGCTGTATGGTCTTGGCCACTGTGCTGCAGCTCTGTTTCAGGGTTTTGCCAATCTTCTTATAGCCTAGGCCATCTTTATGTAGAACAACAATTCTTTTTTTCAGATCCTCAGAGAGTTGTTTGCCATGAAGTGCCGTGTTGAACTTCCAGTGACCAGTATGAGAGTGAGATTGATAACACCAACTTTTAACACACCTGCTCCCCCTTGTAACACTTATGAGACAGCAAATTTACAGTGTTATGCAAGCTGTACACTCACTACTCTACATTGTAGCAAAGTGTAATTTCTTCAGTGTTGTCACGTGAAAAGATATAATAAAATATTTACAAAAATGTGAGGGGTGTACTCACTTTTGTGAGATACTGTGTGTGTGTATATATGTATATATATATATATATATATATATATACACACACACACACACAGTGGATATAAAAAGTCTTCACACCTCTGTTAAGGTGTACAAAAATGAGACAAAGAAAAATAATTTCAGAACTTTGTCCACTTTTAATGTGACCTATAAACTGTAAAACACAATTGAAATTTAAAAACTAAAATAATGTGGTTGCATAAGTGTGCACGTCCTCTTATAACTGGGGATGTAGCTGTGTTCAGAATTAAGCAATCACATTCAAACTCATGTTAAATAGGAGTCAGTACATACCTGCCATCATTTAACCACATTCCGCCCGGCGTATAGAGAAATGACGTCTGGGCGGGGGGTTCATTATCCTGACTGGACATTTATTGACTTCCTCAGGATAAGCCACTAGCGTGCGCCCGCGGGTGCGCGCATCGCGGCGATCGTGCGCGGCTCGCGTTCGCCGGACACGGACCATCGCTGATCACGGTAAACAGCCAGTTAAATTGGCTGTTTACCGTATGATCGGCTGTGTATAAGACACAGCCGATCACAGCATGCCGGTAAGCGGCAGTGCACTGCAAGTGCATGCTGTGCACGCGCCCGGAGGGGCGCCCACGTGATCGGGGGAGCGGGTGTCCCTTGGACACAGCACTTTCCCGATCTGTAAACAGCCAATAAAATTGGCTGTTTACCATGTGACCGGCTGTGTCCAGTCACAGCCGGTCACAAATGTAAACAAAAGAGAGTAACTGTGTGATCCCTGCTTTTTCTCCTCACACACCGATCGTGTGAGTTTAGTCAGTGTCTGTCTACTGTCAGTATTGTACTGTACACAACACAACACCCCCCCAATAAAGAGGACCTGTCACCAGTACCATTTGGATCTGTCAACAGCCCATCTGTCAACAGCCCATCTGTCACACAGCCCATCTGTCACACAGCCCATCTGTCAACAGCCCATCTGTCACACAGCCCATCTGTCACCACAAGTACCGCCATCGGTACCGCTACACAGTACCGCCACACAGGCCAGCCACCAGTACCGCCACTGGTACCACTAAACAGGATCCGCTTTTAGAACAGCCATCCATATCACCACACAGGCCAGCCACTGGTACCACTGAACAGCCATCCGTATCACCAGATCCGCCACCACTACCGCCAACGGTACCGCCACACAGGCCAGCCACCAGTACCGCCACCGGTACCACTAAACAGATCCGCTACCAGAACAGCCATCCATATCACCACACAGGCCAGCCCCCAGTACCACTACCGGTACCACTAAACAAATCCGCTACCAGTGCAGCCATCCGTATCACCAGATCAGCCACCAGTCCCGCCATTGGTACCGCCACACAGGCCAGCCACCAGTACAGCCACCGGTACCGCTAAACGCAGGTCCACCACCAATACCGCCACCCATCAGTACTGCCATCAGTATATTCACCAGGCCCACTATCATGTCTCAAAAAGGATATACCCCTGAGGAGGCGTATGAAATTCTTGCCATGTCGGATGATGAGAGCAGCGGGGAGCTCTCATCAAACGATTCTGGTTCAGAGTATGAGCTAATAGAGGGCAGTGGATCAGAGTCCGATTCAGCTGAGGAAACCGCCCCCCTCCTAAAAGAATGAGACGATTAGGCCCAACAACCAAAGACCTGCCCACCACCAGCAGCACCAGACCCCAGGAAGAGGAGCCCACTACTAGCACCGGAACTACCCGCCCAACCCCAAGAACCCTAATCCGTGCCAGGGCCCAGTCCTTCCTACCCGATGCCCTGGCAAACCCCGTGTGGTTGCCCGCCAACTCAGGGTCTGCAATAGTCCCCAATTTCACCAGACAACCAGGTGTGCAGGTTGACACTACAAATTTTGCCCCATTGGACTACTTTTATTTGTTCTTCACCCCCGAATTGCTACAGAGTATGGTGGACCAAACCAATCTGTACGCAGAACAATTCATTGCTGCCAATCCTACTTCTTCTTTTGCCCGCATGTTCCATTGGCGACGTCTGACACTGGATGAATTAAAAATATTTTTGGGCCTGACACTGAATATGGGGATTACGCAAAAAAACAAACTCTATGGGTATTGGTCCACCCACCCAATCCACCACATGCCCATATACTCAGCTGTCTTGTCCAGGACAAGATACGACATGATGATGCGTTTCCTCCATTTTACTGATAATTCACAGTGCCCTCCCCGAAATCACCCCAACCATGATAAATTAAATAAGTTACGCCGCAAAATTAATTCATTTTCCCAGACATTCGCCCAAGTTTTCATCCAAGATAAAAATATTTATGTGGATGAGTCCCTCATCCATTTCACTGGCTATGTTTACTACCTCAGAATTTACGAAGGTAAAGACTCCCAACTCCAGCCCCGTGATTGCCCCAAATATATTGGGACCAGTGGGAAGATTGTCTGGAAGCTGGCATACCCCTCTTTAGAAAAGGACACCACCTATACTTGGATAATTATTATACCAGCCTGCCCCTATTTCGCCATCTTTATCAAAAGACAACCCTGGCCTGCGGCACCTTCAAGAAAAACAGAAACAGAAACGGCTTCCCACAAAATCTCATTACCCGAAAGCTACAAAACGGGGAATCTGCCTTCATGAGGAATGAAGAGGTATTGGCCATGAAGTGGAGGGACAAGAAAGATGTCTACATCCTCTCCACTATCCACGATAACAACTCGGTGGAGATCCAAAGAAGACATGGCCCCGTTGTAAAGCCCAAGTGCGTCCACAACTACAATCTATTCATGGCGGGGGGTGGATTTAAACGACCAGATGGTACAGCACTATTTATCTACCCGTAAGTCCTGTTTTTGGTATAAGAAAGCCGCATTTCACCTTTTTCATATGGCCATGTATAATTAGTTTGCGTGTTGCCAAAAATCCTCCGACAGTGTGAGTCGACTCCACGAGCAACATTATCCCTTCCCCATCCCCCCCTCAGAATCCGGAAGAAGACGACAGAAGAGATGCCGTGTATGCTCCAGCAAAGGCGTCAGAAGAAATACCACCTATTATTGCCCCGACTGTCCCTCCCAACCTGGCCTGTTCATCGGACATTGTTTCAAAAATTACCATACACAAATCACATATTAGTTCCTAATATAGACTATAGACTGCCATTTCCTGTTTCAAATACCTGTGTGGATCATTTGCTTGCTACCACGTTAACTGACCCTGGCCTGTTTACCGACAATGTCTTTGCCTGCTGTTTTAAACCATGTTTCTGACCTCAACGTTAACTGACCCTGGCATGTTTACCAACGATGTCTTTGCCTGCCGTTTCAAACCACGTTTCTGACTTCCACGTGTATGACCTCGGCCTGTTAATTGACCATGTTTTTGCCTGCCACTTGGACTGATCTTTTGCCCTTATACATTAGTGCACAGGGGTCTCACATATGTGAGGGGCTCCAGAAAGCGTTCGGAGTATAGGAAACCAGTGTTTGGTTTTCTGTGTTCTAGAACAGGGTCTGGTTTCCCAGAGGATTCAAAGCATTTGGGTGGGAGAAGCCTCTACCCCTGTCCCCCTGGCCATAAGCTTGATGGCCCTTCCTGCTGCCTGGACCCATACTTTGGCTGTGCTGACCATATTGCTGCCTGTAATGACCCAGGACTTTATGGACCTTTCTTCCTGCTGCCTGGACCAATACTTTGGCTGTGCTGACTATATTGCTGCCTGTAATGACCCAGGACTATCTGGACCATGTTTCTTCCTGCTGCCTGGACCAATACTTTGGCTGTGCTGACCATATTGCTGCCTGTAATGACCCAGGACTTTATGGACCATGTTTTTTCCTGCTGCCTGGACCAATGCATTGGCTGTGTTGACCATATCTCTGCCTGCTGCCTCTACTGACTATGGATAGTATTTCTGCCTTGACATCTCTGCCTGCTACCTGGACCAATGCTTTGGCTATGCTGACAGTATTTCTGCCTGTACTATGGACAATATTCCTGCCTGCTGCTTGGACGATTGCTTTTGTTGTCGCAGACCACATCCCTGCCTGCTGCCTGGACCGATGCCCTCCTCTGTGGACCACTGCACTACTAAAACCACAGGTAATCATTTGTTATTTGGTATGTACATGCTATGTGTTACAAATATGAAGAGCCTTCATAAATGTGATTGGTAGTCAGAAAATGGTATGTGTAATATATGCTCCTAGAACGCCTGGAAGTGCTACTTGGATGTTGGGCCTCTATATGATTATACATTGGGGTGTTAACTTTCCAAAATGGGGTAATTTTGTGTAATTCCATTGTCCTGGTGCTCCAGGGCCTTCAAAAGTGTAATAGGTGGTTCAGAAATGAGATATGTAATTTATGCTTCTAAAATGAGTGAAGGTGCTACTTCAATGTTGGGCCTCTGTATGTTGCCAGCCTGTGTAAAAGGCTCACACATGAGGTATCCCCATACTCAGGAGGAGTAGCAGAATGGATTTTGGGGTGTCAATTTAGCTATGTGCATGCTATGTGTTAGAAATATTTTATAAATGAACAACTTTGTGTAAAAAAAATGCGTTTTTGTTTTTTTTCCACAATTTCCAAAAACTTCTGGAAAAAAATGAACCGTTCAAAAGACTCATTATGCCTCATAGATTATACGTTGGGGTGTTTGCTTTCCAAAATGGGGTCATTTTGTGGGTAATTCCATTGTCCTGGTGTTCCAGGGCCTTCAAAAGTGTAATAGGTGGTTGAGAAATGAGATGTGTAATTTATGCTTCTAAAATGCCTGAAGGTGCTAGTTCAATGTTGTGCCTCTGTATGTGGTCAGCCTGTGTAAAAGCCTCACACATGTGGTATCGCCATGCTCAGAAGGAGTATCAGAATGGATTTTGGGGTGTCACTTTAGGTATGTGCATGCTATGTGTTAGAATTATCTTATAAATGGACAACTTTGTGTAAAAAAAATGCGTTTTCATTTTTTTTCCACATTTTCCAAAAACTTCTGGAAAAAAATGAACCATTCAAAAGACTCATTATGCCTCATAGATTATACCTTGGGGTGTTAGCTTTCCAAAATGGGGTCATTTTGTGGGTAATTCCATTGTCCTGGTGCTCCAGGGCCTTTAAAAGTGTAATAGGTGGTTGAGAAATGAGATGTGTAATTTATGCTTCTAAAATACCTGAAGGTGCTAGTTCAATGTTGGGCCTCTGTATGTGGCCAGGCTGTGTAAAAGTCTCACACATGTGGTATCGCCATACTCAGAAGGAGTAGCAAAATGGATTTTGGAGTGTCATTTTAGCTATGTGCATGCTATGTGTTAGAATAATATTATAAATAGACAACTTAGTGTAAAAAAAAATGTGTTTTCATTTTTTCCCACATTTTCCAAAAACTTCTGGAAAAAAATGAACTGTTCAAAAGACTCATTATGCCTCATAGATTTTACCTTGGGGTGTTAGCTCTTCAAAATGGGGTCATTTTGTGGGTAATTCCATTGTCCTGGTGCTCCAGGGCCTTCAAAAGTGTAATAGATGGTTGAGAAGTGAGATGTGTAATTTATGCTTCTAAAATGCCTGAAGGTGCTAGGTCAATGTTGGGCCTCTGTATGTGGCCAGGCTGTGTAAAGGTCTCACACGTGGTATCGCCATACTCAGGAGTAGCAGAATGGATTTTGGGGTGTAATTTTAGCTATGTGCATGCTATGTGTTACAAATATCTTATAAATGGACAACTTTGTGTAAAAAAAAAAGGATTTTATTATGACTTACCGTAAAATCCTTTTCTCTGAGTTCACTGACAGACGCAGCCCTTCTTATGACACGTGGGTTTATGCTCATATTACTAGGAGTAGACTAGGCAAAAGAAAAACAAAAGCACAGGTTGGCCCCTCCGAGGGGGCCATCCTCACCTTAGCATATAACCCCCTGCTAGACAATAGCATATCAGTTCATAACAAGCCGTACAAACTCAACAGAGGGGTGGGTGCTGCATCTGTCAGTGAACTCAGAGAAAAGGATTTTACGGTAAGTCATAATAAAATCCCTTTTTCTCTTACGTTCACTGACAGACGCAGCTCTTCTTATGACACGTGGGGATGTCCCAAAGCTGTGCCAATCAAGAGGGGTGGGCAAACTATAACAACTGTACCCAACAAAAAAAAGCCCTCTCAGGCGGTGCCAGTGGCGCCTACACTGCCGCTTGTAATACTTTGCGGCCAAAAGCAGCATCCGCAGATGCTGAAACATCAACCTTGTAAAACTTAGTAAACGTGTGCACTGAGGCCCAAGTAGCCACTTTGCACACCTGAGACACCGAGGCCTGGTGTCTAAACGCCCAGGAAGTACTAACTGCCCTGGTGGAATGAGCCGTGACTGGAAAAGGGGGAACCTTGCCCCGAACCTCATATGCATGATCCAACGAGAAATGGTAGCTGACGAGGCCTCCATGCCTTTGTGCGAACCTTCCGTCAGCAAAAATAAAGAATCAGACTTCCGAAAAGAAGCTGTAGAAATCAAATACACCCGCAAAGCCCTCACCACATCTAACGAATGCAGTTCAAATTCCTTGGGATGCTACGGGTGCGGGCACAATGAGGGAAGAACAATATCCTCATTCAAATGAAAAGAAGAAACCACCTTCGGAAGGAACGATGGGGAAGGTCGCAAAACCGCCTTGTCCTTATGAAGGACCAAGTAAGGTGACTTGCAGGATAATGCTGCCAACTCAAACACCTGCCTAATGGATGTAACGGCCCCCAGAAAAGCCACTTTCTGCGACAACAACTGCAAGGGAATGTCCCTAATATTCTCATATGGTGGCTTCTGAAGCACAGAAAGCACCAGATTCAAATCCCACGGCGCCAGCGGCGACCGTATCCGAGGAGCCACGTGACATACACCCTGTACAAATGTACAGATCAACGAATGTGACGCCAAGGCTCGTTGAAAAAGAACCGCCAGGGCCGAAATCTGACCTTTAAGCGTAGGTTCTTGTCCAGTCCCTGCTGCAGAAAAGTCAGCACTCTGGACACCGCATAAGAGCGGGGGTTCCAACCACCCGCCTCACACCAGGCAATATAGGCTTTCCAGGTCCTATGATAAATCTTACGTGAAGTACCCTTACGTGCTTTAATCATAGTAGGGATCACGGAGTCAGAGACACCCCTATCCCTCAACACCTGGGACTCAATAGCCAAGCCATCAAAGCCAGTGAGGGTAAAGCAGGGTGCAAGATGGACCCCTGAGACAGTAGGTCTTCGCGAAGTGGAAGACGTCACGGAACATCTGCCACCATCCGTACCACATCGGCGTACCAAGGACGCCGAGGCCAATCTGGAGCTACCAGGATTGTCGGGATTCCCTCTGCTTCTATCCTGCGCAGAACCCACGGCAGAAGATTCAGAGGAGAAAAGACGTACAGTAGCCGATACCGACCCCAGGGGGCTACCAGTGCGTCCGCGGCGACCGCCAACGGATCTTTTGTTCTGCACCCAAAGGTCTGTACCTTGTGATTGAATCTGGAGGCCATGAGGTCCACCTCTGGCGTGCCCCACTTGAGGCAAATCTGGCGGAACACTTCCGGATGTAGGGACCATTCCCCCTGATCCAGAGTCCGGCGGCTGAGAAAGTCCGCCTGCCAGTTTTCCACGCCTGGAATGTAGATTGCAGAGAGAGTTGGAACGTGAAGTTCTGCCCACCGAAGGATCAGAGCCGCTTCCGCGGCTGCTGCCGATCGTCTTGTTCCACCCTGATGGTTCACGTATGCCACAGCCGTGGCATTGTCCGACTGAACCCGGACAGGGAGGCCTCATAGCCTTGTCGACCAACAGGAAAGACAAAGTCTGATCGCTCTCGGCTCCAGTACATTTATCGGAAGACAAGCTTCCTGAGCTTACCAACGGCCCTGGGCAGAAAACTGACCCAGGACCCCTCCCCAGCCCGATAGGCTGGCATCCGTTGTTACTTTCGATCAATTGAGGGGGAGAAAACATTTTCCCAATTTTAGGGCTGGAGCCCGAATCCACCAAACCAAGGATCCCCGGGACTGATGATCCAACCTGATCAGCCTGTCTAGGGATAGGGGAGATTTGTCCCATTGCGACAAAATCATCTTCTGCAGGAGCCGAGTGTGACTCTGGGCACAAGGTATCGCTTCGAAAGTCAACACCATGAGCCCCAACACTCGCATACAGAACCATAAGGAGGACCACTGGCGTGATAACAGGGTTCGCACTGCTGCCTGTAGTGTCAGGAGCTTGTTTGGCGGTAAAAACACCCTTGCCTGCACCGTGTCCAGAATCAGACCCAGGTATTCTAGACGGCAGGATGGAGTCAACGACGACTTCTGCAGGTTGATCAGCCAACTGGATTCTTTTAGCGTGGACACCGTGATTATCATGTTCTCCTCCAGAGCTGCGGCCGATTCTGCTCTCAGGAGTAAATCGTCGAGGTATGCTACCACCGCGATACCTCTCTGTCTCAACAGCACCAGCATCGGGGCCACCGGCTTGGTGAACACTCGGGGAGCCGAAGCCAGACCGAAGGGGAGAGCCACAAACTGGTAATGCAGATCTCCCACTGCGAAATGCAGGAAACGCTGGTGTCTGAGACAAACTGGAACGTGGAGATATGCGTCCTTGATATCCAGGGACGCCATGAATTCCGCTTGGTTCAGAGCGGCCACGACTGAGCGGATGGACTCCATCCTGAATCTTTTTGTCTTTACAAAGCAGTTTAGTGCCTTCAGGTCCAGAACTGGCCTGACACCGGCCTTTTTGGGCACCGCAAAGAGGTTTGAGTAAAACCCGTGAAATCTTTCCATCGTGGGTACCGGAACAATTACCCCCTGTTCGGCAAGCGCCTGAACGGCGCCTAGAAGTGCCTCCCGACGCCCCTGAGGGAGTCTTAAGTTCGAAGGGAAGAACCTTTCTGGGGGTAGAGAGATAAATTCTATCCTGTACCCGGAGAACACCACCTCCAGCACCCACCGATCGGTGATGCGGGCAGACCATCTGTCTGCGAACCCCAGCAACCGCCCCCCCCCCCGCCCGAGAGTCGGGCGGGGCCAACCCATCATGCGGAGGTTGACTTATCCTTCGTTTTTTCAGACTTATGCTGCCAGGGCCTCTTACTGGGCCCAGTGGAAGCCTTACCGGACTTGAAGCCCTTATCCGCTGAGCCGGGCGCACAAAAAAACTTCTTCTGGCCTGAAGAAACAGGGCCCTGCCTACGGCGAAAATCCCGCCGTTTTGGCTCTGGCAGGAAAGTACTCTTCCCTCCCGTGAAATCCTTAATGATTTCATCCAACTGTGGGCCAAACAGACGCCGCCCCTGAAAGGGAAGGTCCGTAAGCGCTTTCTTCGACGCCTGGTCGCCTGACCAAGAGCGGAGCCACAGCACCGCCTGATAACAATTGCAAAAACAGACATTTTTGACAGTATAGGAAGCAGGTCCAATACAGTATCGCATAGGTAGCGGAGACCCTCTTTCAAGTGTTGTGCCCTTTCCACCTCAGCCTGCGCACACTCACAGGTCAAACCGGAGTGTAATGTGGTAGCGCACTCGAAAAGAGACTGCGCTGCCATCGCAGCCGCCAGAGCTGGCCGCATGGCTGACCCAGCCAACAAGAACAGTGCCTTAGACACTGCCTCCGTGCGGCGATCGGCCGCCTCTTTAAAAGACGGAGACCCCTCCAAGGGAATGGTCGTTGCCTTATTCAGACGGGCCACCGGTGGGTCCACTGCTGGGGAAGCCCATCTCTTAGTAAAACTATCCTCAAAGGGGTAGCGAACAGCAAAGCGCTTGGGTAAAGCAAAGGAATTTTGCGGCCGCAGCCATTCCTTGAACACTGCCTGTTCAAAAATCTGATCATAAGGTTAGGCCCTGGGGGACCTAGGTGGCTTAAGCGACCCACAAATATATGCAGACTCATGCGACTCCCCTGCTTGGTCAAGCAGCACGGACTCGCGAATACCAGTGATCAGAGCAGCCACTATTGCTTTGTCACGCGAAAATGAAGCCCCCTGATCATCTTCACCATCTGAGGGTTCACCCTCTGATAGCTCCACGGGGGTTCCCTGGTTCCGAATCCTCCCCCGAAGAATGACGGGGGCAGGCGTTTTTTGGGGCCCCCCGGAGTCGGGTCCCCCGCCTGGGGAAATAATTCACCAAATACTGCCCTCAGCTGTTCCAAGGACACCAGGGACCCCGGCGTGGATTGTTGCTCCGCAGGTACCCCTGACATAGCACTGCCGGCCTCTGACATCCCAGACTTCCGGCACCCCCACTGTGTGACCACAACCTCTACCCTACCAATCAGCCAGGGAGACCCGGAAGGATTGTACCCACCGCTACCAGCACCCAGGGAGAGCCAGCTATACTTGCTGTTTTTTGATGCCTCAGCACTGTGACCGGAATGGGCAATGAAAAACACTCCACTTGAAGAGCCTGCACCGCCGCGTCTGTCAGTCACGCTGCCCAAGCAAAAGCGGAAATGCATCTGCCACTTTAATCACTTCCCCGTAATACCGAGAAACGCCACTGGGGGGCGCCAGGGGACAGGCTGAAACCGCATGGGCTACAGAAAAATGGCCGCTGCTATCAAACATGCTGAGCTACGGCAAAATGGCGGCGAACGAACGGTGATCCACCACGAAATGGCATTGAATAGCCTGAATACAGTGCTCAAAACGGTCAGTGCGGGGTGCGGTACCGCGCGGGGGGGGAGATTACAACCCCAGATGCGTCCCCACTAACAAGCCCCCACCGGCCGGCTATCTCAGAAGCTGCCCAGGTGCCCCTCTCCACGCCCCTAGGATGGAAGAGGGGTCCACTCACCGATCCGACGGGCGCAGCGTGTAGCAGACTTTCCTCCCCATGGAGAGGGATGCTGCTGGCCAGGCCACTGGACAGGAAAAGAACAGTCACTGGGCACAAGTGGGATCAGCCACTGGCCGCCCGCACGGAACGGGCCCTATGCGGCATGTCCCCGCCAAGGCTAAGGGTAGCTCGCACAGACGTTGGCCGGACTGGGGAAAGTTTTTGGATTCTAGATATCCTCTATACCACCAGCCGGCTTCTTGATAGCAAGTCTTCATCAGAAAAAACCTCAGAAGAACGCAGATCCCATAGGGAACCAGGTCTAACTCCTTGCACTAGGCAATTTAAAACTGATATGCTATTGTCTAACAGGGGGTTATATGCTAAGGTGAGGACGGCCCCCTGGGAGGGGCCAACCTGTGCTTTTGTTTTTCTTTTGCCTAGTCTACTCCTAGTAATATGAGAATAAACCCACGTGTCATAAGAAGGGCTGCGTCTGTCAGTGAACGTAAGAGAAAATTAATTTTCATTTTTTTTCATATTTTCCAAAAACTTCTGGAAAAACATTAACCATTCAAAAGACTCATTATGCCTCATAGATTATACCTTGGGGTGTTAGCTTTCCAAAATGGGGTCATTTTGTGGGTAATTCCACCTGGTGTTCCAGGGCCTTTAAAAGTGTAATAGGTGGTTGAGAAATGAGATGTGTAATTTATGCTCCTAGAACACTTGATGTGCTCCCTGCATGTTGTGCCTCTCTATGTGGCCAGGCTGTGAAAATGTCCCACACATGTGGTATCGTTATACTCAGGAGGAGTAGTAGAACGTGTTTTGGGGTGTACTTTGTGGTATGCATATGCCATGTGAGAGAAATAACCTGTTACAATGACAATTTTGTGAAAAAAAAAAAAAAAAAATGAAAAAAAAACATAATTTTGCAAAGAATTGTGGGAAAAACTGAAACCATGACAAAACTCACTATGCCTCTTACTAAATACCTTGGAATGTCCACTTTCCAAAAAGGAGTCATTTGGGGGGTATTTGTACTTTCCTGGTCTGTTATGCCTCGTACACACGGGACGACGATCGTGCGTACGACCGTGTTGAATCGTACGTTGACGGTCGTATGTAGCCCACGGACATGCACACGACGGTCGTGTGTACAACGTACGACCGGCCGAACGTGATGACGCGAACGCGCGTATAAAGAGGAAGTGCTGGTATCATTGCGCCACCCTTTGGGCTCCTTCATCTAATCTCGTGTTAGTTGAAGTTTGGTGTGTGTTGATTCGCGACTTTCAGATCGTTCTTCAGATCGTTCTTTTTGGATCGTTCTTTGGCTCGTTTCTGGACGCTCGTTCGTCAACCATGTTGCCTTCTCGAGAGAGAAATCTCGCTGCTGTTGGCCTAGGAGTTCTGGCTTGGACCTGAAACCAACGCAGGAGAAGGAGAGAGAGGAGTTGCTGGACCAAGAATTGGTTGCAGAATCGTGATCAATTTGGTCATATGGCTTTGGTAAGGGAGCTCCAGGAGAATAATCCTGATGATTTCAGGAATTATCTCCGGATGACGGACCCCTGCTTTAGCCACCTCCTGGCATTGGTGTCCCCCTATATCCAGAAGGCGGACACCTGCATGCGCCTTGCTATCACCCCTGAGCAAAGGCTCATTGCTACTCTGCGATACCTGGCGACAGGAAGAAGCCTGCAGGACCTCAAGTTCACCACAGGCATCTCCCCCCAGGCTCTCGGAGTCATTATTCCGGAGACATGTTCTGCCATCATCCAGGTTCTGCAGGAGGAATATATGAAGGTATGTGTCATGGTAATACCACGTTTTATGTTTAATAATATAGTATTTTCCCTTTTGTGCCAATATCTAATTAGTAACATTACAATATGCTGTGAATGTCTTCTTTGGCCTCATGTATGCCTGTCTCTTTTTTCTCCCCCTTTTTTTCCTCTGCATGCCTCCCCAGCATGTTGTCCAGTGTCCATACACACTCAGAGGGTAGGGTTGCCACATGATCCCTTTAATCCAGGACACATATGAATTACACAGGTTCTGTGTCCGATTTAATGCAGATAAGGCACCAATTGAGTTTAATGAC
>BLSH010335836.1:1784010-1803049 GCA_018402905.1 Glandirana rugosa
CATGACTTCTGGATAGAGCAAAGAACTCTGTGATTACGGGGCATGTGTGCCCTGCTGCTAGCACAAGTTGTGCAGCATGAGTGCTGGCAACGTACGTCTTAGCAAGCAGACACCGCCGTGAAAGTTGTCAACTTGCATGCTGCCAGCAAGCACCCTCAACATACACGTCTGATGTTTTGAACCAGCACAGTTGTTCGAGCGTATGCTGGCAACTCAGCACACATCTCGTCGACACAAGTTGTTTCAACATAACACGATTTGTGCGTACGCGGTTCAGGCCCTACCCGCCTTCACAGGCAAGCACATGTTGATCCGAAGTCAAAGTGTCAACGTCTAAGCAAGATGCTAATGTGCGCCGCATTTCACTATTTGAATGGAATTGTCAAAATCAAAACGAATCTGCAACTGTGAAACTGAAGCCTAGTTGTACACGAACGGACACTTCCGCCCATCCCGGACTTGGCGCATGCGTGTTTAGCACAATACAACTTTGTTGAACACAGCTGCTCTACACACGACTCAACGGTCGTATGCGAGCTTGTTGACACGACCAAGTTTTGTAGTCTGCACATACAACTCCCACGAACGACCGTCGTACGTTCAACTGTTGAAAGTGCCGCCACAGACGAACGATTCTGCATGCAACGGTCGTGAGTACGACGTGTTGAACACGATCGTCGTCCCGTGTGTACGGGGCATTAGTGTCTCAAGAAACGAGATAGGTCTTCAGTACATCAGGTGTGATCAATGTTCAGTGATTTGCACCATAGTTTGTAGACTCTATAACTTTCACACAGACTAAATAATATCCACCAATTTGGGTTATTTTTACCAAAGATATGTAGCAATATACATTTTGTCCCAAATTTATGAAGAAAAATTACTTTTTTGCTAAATTTCACAGTACAAAATAAAAAAAGTGTTTTTTTTTTTCAAAATTTTCGCTCTTTTTTCTTTTTTTATATCACAAAAAATAAAAAACCCAATGGGGACTAAATACCACCAAAAGAAAGCTCTATTTGTGAGAAAAAAATGATAAAAATTTTGTTTGGATACAGTGTAGCATGACTGAGTAATTGTCACTCAAATTGTGAGAGCACTGAAAGCTGAAAATTGGTCTGGGCGGGAAGTGTTCTAAGTGCCTGGTATTGAAGTCAGAGAGAAACACACCGCTCTACCAGCTGCTGCTTAACCATAGATCAAACCACACACTTTACCAGGTGCTCTGACTTCAGGAAGTCTTCCCTCTTCCAATAGAAATCCATCATAATAAAAAAGGAAAAGTCGGCACTCTGGAACTGCTGCAGTTCCAGAGTGCCGACTTTTCCTTTTTTATTATCCTGGTATTGAAGTGGTTAAAGTGCCTCTGCTGTTCTAGTAGGTCTTTCCTGGCATTTTCTTAGTCACATCCTAAAGCAAAGCCATGGTCCACAGAACGCTTCTAAAGCATCAGAGGGCTCTCATTGTCAGGAGAAGAGTACAAAAGAATTTCCAAGGCATTAGATATACCATGGAACACAGTGAAGACAATCATCATCAAGTGGAGAAAATATGGCACAACAGTGACATTACCAAGAACTGGACGTCCCTCCAAAATTGATGAAAAGACGAGAAGAAAACTGGTCAGGGAAGCTGCCAAGAGGCCTACAGCAATATTAAAGGAGCCGTAGGAATATCTGGCAAGTACTGGCTGTGTGGTACAACAATCTCCCGTATTCTTCATATGTCTGGGCTATGGGGTAGAGTGTCAAGACGGAAGACTTTCTTACCAAGAAAATCATCCAAGCTGTGCTAAATTTTGCAAAAACACATCTGAAGTCTCCTAGAAGCATGTGGAAAAATGTGTTATAGTCTGATGAAACCAAGGTTGAACTTTATGGCCATAATTCAAATATGTTTGGCGCAAAAACAACACTGCACATCACCAAAAGAACACCATACCCACAGTGAAGCATGGTGGTGGCAGCATCATGCGTTGGGGCTGCTTTTCTTCATGTGGAACAGAAACCATAGTCAAGGTAGAGGGGATTATGAACCGTTCCAAATACCAGTAAAATTGACACAAAACCTTCAGGCTTCTGC
The DNA here is from genome assembly GCA_018402905.1 of Glandirana rugosa. Classification (NCBI taxonomy): domain Eukaryota; kingdom Metazoa; phylum Chordata; class Amphibia; order Anura; family Ranidae; genus Glandirana; species Glandirana rugosa. The sequence goes on from BLSH010335836.1 coordinate 1,786,093, forward strand.
TAGAAAGCTGAACATGAAGAGGAACTTCATCTTTCAGCATGACAACGAGCCAAAGCATACATCCAAATCAACAAAGGAATTGCTTCACCGGAAGAAGATTAAAGTTTTGGAATGGCCCAGCCAGAGCTTAGACCTGAATCCGATTGAAAATCTGTGCTGTGATCTGAAGAGGGCTGTGCACAGGAGATGGCCTTGCAATCTGACAGATTTGGAGTGTTTTTCCAAAGAAAAGTGGGCAAATATTGCCAAGTCAAGATGTGCCATGCTGATAGACTCATACCCAAAAAGACTGAGTGCTGTAATAAAATCAAAGGTGCTTCAACAAAGTATTAGTTTAAGGGCGTGCACGTTTATGCAACCATATTATTTTAGTTTTTTATTTTTACTTTTTACTTCCCTCCATCTAAACTATTTCAGTTTGTTGTTCAACTGAGTTGTATAGTTTATAGGTCACATTAAAGGTGGAAAAAGTTCTGAAATGATTTACCTTTTTCTCATTTTTTTACATCGCAGCAACCTGACATTTTAACAGGGGTGTGCAGACCTTTTATATCCACTGTATTTTATTCTGCATATAGGGCGGTCGGCAACTGGTTAAACACCACCTTTTTTTTTTTGATGCTTAAATTTAGAATGTCTATGTAGTTTGGCAATTAAAGAGCAGCCCAGCCCCCATGTTTTCTGCAAGAGAGATTTCATTTCTAAAAATAACCTATTACTTATTTCTGTAATTTCCTGAGGTGGTCTGCTTATGTATGCAAATTAGCAGAAACCATATCTCAAAATCTTGAGTCTTTTCCTGCCCTGCCTTAAGACTGGCCTGAAACTAAACCATTGTCTGCTGAAGAGAGAAGTTAATTAAGCCTGGTACATACTACAAGGTTTTATCCGTTCAACCCAGCAGGCTGAACGAAAAAAAAAACCTGACAGCTCAGGAGGAGCCGCTGTACTAACTATGCAATGTTAGTACATCAATCTCCTCCGCTGAGCTATTGTGTTCTAACAGGGGGGCACTCCCCGCCAGAACACAACGGTGTGCGCACTCAGCCATTGGCAGATAGTGCTGTTTGGAGGCCGATTGGCAGACCTTTTTTAGTCATGCCAGTTTGACAAAAGCCGGTTTCTGTCGGACCGTGTCCGTACACAAGGGCCGATGTCGCCCGATATTCAGCCCATATATACTGCCCTTTTAGGCTTGTAAGTGCTGAGAAGGGCAAATGGCCATCACCTGTATTTCGAAGATTTAAAACTGCTGTTAGTTTTATTGAAATCAGATTTAACTTTCTGTCACAAGTGTCATATTTGCTTTAACAGTCATGTTACTTTTATTTTCTCGCTAAAAATAATGATCATTTAGCAAATAATGATCCCTAGGCAATGATCATAGGCAATTGCTTCTAAACCAGACATCTACCATATTCCCTCTGCAAACCAGTGCTTGTTGGAATTCCTTAACCACTTGAAGACCAGGCATTTTCTGGCACTTTTTGTTTAATATCTTTTTATTCAAAGCCATGAAATAACATAAGTAAGCATAGTACATCAAGACATGCGTAGTATATTATAGAAATGTACAGAACAATTTCCCATAACCTCAGAGTCCATTTATCTTCTCAAGAAAATTTTAAGGTTGTTTTAGGGGTAAAATCTGTGTCTGGGTAGAACATGCAACCGTAAACATGTGAATAGGACACAGACATTCTGGCACTTTTTGTATACATGTGAAAATCTTTTTTTTTTCCCTATACAATTACTTGGAACCCCCAAACATTATAGATTTTTTTTAAGCAGATGCCCTATAGCATAAATTGGTGGGTTTTGCAATTTTTTATGTCACACAGTATTTTACCACTTTATATCTACAGAGGATGTCTAGTACAAGAATTACTGCCCATGATCTGATGTTCACAGTGATATCTCACATGTGTGAAACAATTTCTATGTGCGTGCGGGGCCAACGCATGCATTCGCCTTTGCATGGGGGGGGGGGGGTGGGGGTATTTTTTTTTAGTTGATTTATTTTATTTTTACACTGTTGCTTTAATTTTATTTTTCATTGCTGTCACAAGGAATGTAGACATCCTTGTGACTGCAATAGGCACATGACAGGTACTCTTTATTTAGGGATCTGGGGTCAATAAGACACATATTACCACCGCATTAACTAAGCTAAAGAAAATTCCCTTGCAAAGTAAATTGTCAAGTTGCCATTATTATATCAACCCCCAACTCTCCTAAGACTAGCATTCAGAGGCAGTGTTGTCTTAAAGTGACGCTAAACAATATTGTTCGATAAAAATAATCCATACACATCCACCACCTGATGGCCCTGTAATCCATTTTTCATTAAATTATTTTGTACTGACACTAAAGCTGGTTATAGACTGATCAAAATGTCAACTGTTTAGCAGGGACTGGCCGAATTTTGATCCATCTATGGGCAGGCTAGGTTGTACCAAAGCCAATCTCTCAATTGACCTACAGTGATAATTTTATCCTAATGGCTAAGCAAACCTGCTGTTGTCAGAATACAATAGCGCAGCAAGAAAGTTTTCATCATTAACACTGAATGTGTTGATGGGGGAATCAAGCAATTTTCTGTTCCTTCAACCATTTGGGGAATACTAGTCAACTGAAAAAGGGAGCTCAAATGTACAAATACCCAAAGAGTCTCTCCCCACCACACTACATAGAGTTTTACTCCACAGGCAATAAAAAAAAAAAAACTTTAAAAGGACTGGCAGTTTCTAAGGTAAAGAGAAAGAAAAAAGCATATGCAGTATGTGATCGCTATGATTTAGTCTGGTGGGTGAGGCGAAACATGTCAGAGGGCATGGCCCGAGGAGTGGCATTGACTGAGGCTTTCACATGAATACAGCCACCCTAGGATCAGCTACGGTGAGCGGCGGTTTCATGCATATATATAAATATGTATATATACACTGTACAGTATCTCACAAAAGTGAGTACACCCCTCTCATTTTTGTAAATATTTTATTATATCTTTTCATGTGACAACACTGAAGAAATTACACTTTGCTACAATGTACTAGTGGACAGCTTGTATAACAGTGTACATTTGCTGTCCCCTCAAAATAACTCAACCCACAGCCATTAATGTCTAAACCGCTGGCAACAAAAGTGAGTACACACCTAAGTGAAAATGCCCAAATTGGGCCAAATTAGTGTCATGTGACTCATTAGTGTTACAAGGTCTCAGGTGTGAATGGGGAGCAGGTGTGTTAAAGTTGGTGTTATCGCTCTCACTCTCTCATACTGGTCACTGAAACTTCAGCACAGCACCCCATGGCAAAGAACTCTCTGAGGATCTGAAAAAAAGAATTGCTGCTCTACATAAAGATGGTCTAGGCTACAGTATATGAATATCACCAAGACCCTGAAACTGAGCTGCAGCTTGGTGACCAAGACCATACAGCGGTTTAACATGACAGGTTCCACTCAGAACAGACCTCGCCATGGTCAACCAAAGAAGTTGAGTGCACGTGCACGTGCACTATTTCTGTTTGTGGGCCTAGTGTATTTAGATAAAAATAGATGTCTAAAGTGGGTTGGCCCCGCTTCCATTGGGGTGGGAAGTGTCAAATAGTAATTCCCATTGATAAATTCCAAGAAGGGTGTAAAGCATATTAGCTAAACAGTATATTAGTGTCCCAATTAAAACAGTGGGCCCAAATGGATTAATTGTAATTAATAGATTTGACAGAAACATCTGAAATTTGACCTCAGTGTTTCCTGCTGTCTATCACCCTGGAGGGGATCACTGGGAGGTTTCCTCAATTAAAAAATTGAACATACATCATAGTTAAGAATGTTGACATTACAACGAGGCACATGAGCGGCAATATCTGAAGCCTCGTACACACTGTTCGACGATCGCATACAACAGGTCCTACTCATGACCGTTGTATGCGATATCGATCGTTCGTATGCGCGATTTGAACAGTTGAACATATGACGGTCGTACAAGGGAGTTGTATGAGCAGACTAGAAAACTTGGTCGTACCAACAAGCTCTCATACGACCGTTGTATCCTGTGTACAGATCAGTTGGTACAACAAAGTTGTATTGTGCAAAACACGCATGCCCAAAGTCAGGAATGGCTGGATGCTAATTACAATCACCTGAACGTTCTTTCCCTGGCTGTACGATCGTGTAGTGCAGTCAGTATGCTGCATACAACAGCCAACATACGATTCGAAACGAGCGTACATGCGATCGTCGAACCGTGTGTACGAGGCTTGAGACACAGTTCCTTCCTATGTGTTCTGTTTCTGATTTTAAAATTAACATGGAATACCTATTTGTGATACCATTGGAATCTAAGTAAGTCCCAGAATTACCAAAATATGTAAACATTACTTGAACCAGGCAAATATATTATCAGAAGTATTTTATGACTGACGTTTAATGTTTATATTGTAGCTATATGATGAAATGCCCCTGAAGAAGGAGACTTTTATGCTCTGAAATGCGTCGGTGAAGGATGAAAGAGGATTATTTTCAAATATTCTTGAACTGTGTACTTTTATATAGATTTGTATATTCCAATTTTTCCTATACATTCTTACACTGGATCCCCTCCCTATCCCACCCCCCGCTGTGAGACATCAGGTTGCTGCTTCACCGGTCCGTGGATCTGAAATCAACTTAATCTCCTATGAGAATCTTCACACTGTGACTTGTGTGAATATTTACTTCAATTACCCAATCATGTGAAAAGCTAACTCCTGTTTACTTATTTTATCTGTCCATGAATTAAGTATTCAAAGTGTACATGAATTTGTTGATTGGGTAATTAAAGTGAATGTCAACACAATTTATTATTTCTAAACACGTATATCTAAAACCAAATTCAGCCACTGTATTAGCCACCAAAAAACCCACAACATTCAAATTCGTGTAATATGTTCTTTATTTCTTTTTATTGTATTGGTGCAAGGGAATGTATTTACATCTGTAAGTAGCCAGGGAAGTGACAATACAATGCACACAATAACCAGTTGTTATTAACCAATACATATACTGTTGGTCCGGTGCTGGAAAAAAAGAGTTAAGGACATGAGCTCTTAAAACTTGAATGATGGATGTTTTTTATCTCAATATTTTATCTAATATAAAAAAGTATTATATGCTGTGCTGATATCCAAATTGTTTATCCTGAGTAAGATGTCATTCATTCTTTGTTATCCTCCGGTTCTATTTTCCAGTCTTTTGGTCTTCTCTGGGCACCAGATTGAGTATAACAGGTTTTGTTGTCTTTAGGAACCCTGTGGTGTCAATTTGCAGGGGGATCTGTAATACAAGTGGCAGAATTAACAGAACAGGTAAAATAAATTCTAATAATACACAATCTCTTATTTCTTATACAGGATTTAAAAGCCTGTTGTCCATATAGAAACCACTACCCAGTAAGTATCACTGTCTCAGAAAAGTGACACCAAGGTGACCTTTTGGCTGCAGCTAGGAAAATTATAAACCTCTAAAGGCAATTTTACTGTGCAAAATAAAAACACATTTACTTTTATAATAAAGATAAGTGATTTCTTACTGGAGTATCCTTGCAGGTTCGGAAGCTGAAGTTCTGCAGGAGCAGAGTGATGGCTGCTTTCATGTTGAACATAGCAAATCTCATCCCGATGCAGTTGCGAGGCCCAAGTCCAAAAGGAAGAAAGGTGTAAGGGTCTTGGGTTTCTCTATTCTCTTTACTGAATCTATAAAAAAAAAAAGCGTTAGTATCTTGTCAATGCCTCTCTATGGCCCAGTAAATATGGTGGGGGCCTTGAATCTATATACAGCCCCATGTCCTTCAAATCTCAGTGAAATTGATACAACTAAAAATAAAAATCCCACTTCCGAATAATCCACATCACCTGCTGGCTGAACAAAAAAAATGTGACTCATCTATGGTCTGCTTTACTCTGATGCTTGGTGACTAGTGTTGGCAGAACGGTTCGAGCCGAGAAAAAGTTCTGCACGAATATCACCTATTTGTCCGTTTGGCGAACACCCAAATTTGGGGGTTGTTCAACGGGATGCTCGCATGCCAAGCACCCCACAATGCACTGCATGCTTCACAGTGCAGTCTAGGGCCCTAATTGGATGCAGCTTCGGACCTGACTGCTGGTCAGGTGCAAGGCTTCGCCAGTTTGGGCACCAGAGCACTGTCAGAGCCCTGATTGGACAAAGTGATGATGACTTTCTCCAATCACGGCTCAGTGCTTATAGTCCCACCCCACACTATAAAAGGTAACTTCCCATAGGAAGCTTTTGCATTGTGTTGGAGTGGACATAGATATAGCAGGGCTCAGTTTGCTACTATCGAGTTAGTGTGTTCACTTACTGTGACTTCGAGTGTAGAGTGTTAGTGTAGTGTTAGTGGGTGAGTATAGTGTGTCAGTCTAGTGTGTTAGTGCATTGTTTAACTCAGCCTTACATAACATTTGGCTCTGAGTGTAGAGTGCTAGTGTAGTGTGTGAGTATAGTGTGTGAGTATAGTATAGTGTAAGTGTAGTGCAGTGTTTAACACATCATTACATAACATTTATTTGCTGCATGTTTTTTTTTTGTCCCCTGCCTGCCCCCCCCTTTTTTTAAATAGTCAGCTGCAGTTTTTTTGACTGCGACGCTGGTGTTCCCCCTTTTTATTTTTATTTATAGGTTTTACATTTTTGTCAGTATCGGTCCTCAATTTAAAGTGAACCAAACATCACTTTTCATTCAAAAAAGTGCATTCAATCACACATTTCCCAGTTTAATACCCCCCCCCCCCCCATCATGTCTGGGAAGCCAACAAGGAGAGAGACAGACGTTCCCATGCAACTATGAGGGGGCCAGCAGCGTCTGTTTCCACAGGCAAAGGCGGACGTGGTCCTTCCTCGGGCAGGGCACATTTGTCTCTGTTAAGTGATGTTGCCCGTGCTATCCAGCCACAGCATGCAAGGGAGGTGGTGGACTGGCTTACTAAACCATCGTCTTTCTCCATGACCTAAGCTGACACTAGTGCGCAGTCCACCGCAGCTGCCAGAGTGGCTTATTCTGCTTCCTTGTCTACAGCTACTTCTGCCATAACCCCACCATCATGCATGGAGGAGTCAGCTGAGTTATTTGAACACAGAGTCAGCCACTTGCTTCTTGAGGATGCACAGACATGATTTGATCCTGGTTCTGAGGTAGAGGAAGGGAGTAACATGAGCCTAGAGAGGGGAGAACACTGCCAAAAAAGAAATTGGCAATCATGTTTCCTCAGCCGCAGTGTATTGCCAAGTTGGCTCCAGTGATGATGAGGATGGAGGGGATGATGATGATGATGAGGCCACTGATGCAACTTGAGTGCTGGATAGAGCAGAGGAGGAAAGTAAGGGGGATAAACAACCCAAATGAGGCAGGATGTCCTCCGGAGGCAGCCATCGTGGAAGAGTAGAGAGCAGCCACCCTATTCCATCAGATTGTGGAGCTGTTATCTCCCGGCCCACCTCCCACAGCTCAACTGTATGGACATTTTTAGCACATGTGCAGACGATTGCACTGTTGCAATTTGCAATCTTTGCTGCAAACATGGCAAAAATACTAGTCATTTGGGTACCACATGCTTTACAAGACATTTAACCTCGTATCACTCAGCCTATTGGCAAAAGCACCTGAAAGCCACACACAAGGGAAAAATTATTCTCCTCCTCACCTTTCATGTCTATCCCTGCTATATCTCATAACCTCTCAGCAACCTCCACTGACAGGGATGATGATATAGGAAAGGGTGTCACAGTCCCTTGCAACACGGCAGCACACCACCAGCTGTAGAGTTTAGCAGGCAAATTTCTCTGCCCCAGCTCCTGCAGCAAAAAAATAGAAAATACACTCCCTGCCACCCACATGCCCAGCATCTAAATTCCAGCTTGTGCAAATAAAAAAAGCTGTCCCCCGGGGCAGTAGCCGGGCCAGGCACGCAAAATGCAGTGTGATTACCTGAATCGTATCGCATGGGTGTGAACACTCATTAATTGCAATTCAGGTTCGGCAAAAAGAAAGGGTCCTGTTTCATTTTGGTGTGCATGCAGTGCGATTTGAGCCACACAAAAGGAATATGCTTAAATCACACTGCAAAAATCGCATGTGATTTGAACAGTAATGTGGTGTGATTCCTGCTGAATCAATGCAGTTCTCCACACCGCACCAGTGTAAACCTAGGCTTAGAAGGATAAGTTGAGATTATTGTATTCTCTCCTGGATAACTACTTTAATATTGTTCTTAGGAATCTGGAAACATGCTTTAAAGAAAACCCATCAATTCAAGTAGCAAAAATAAGTTACCTTTCAGGTCGGAACTCCTCTGGGTCAGCCCATAGTGAAGGGTCCCGGTGTAAAACATAAGCTGGGATCACAGTCACGACTCCCTCTGGGATGGTTAATCCATTGATCTCTGTTGTTTTCTTACAAACTCTTTCAAGTCTCCCAGCTGCAGGGTACAGTCGCAGAGTTTCAGAAATCACCATGTCCAAATATTCCATCTGCATCATAGCTTCATAAGTGGGAGGAGCCTGTGTACAAATAAAACCTTCTTAATGTGCCAGGACACTTATTTCAACATAGTATTAGTTATATATCAGCTTAAAGTAATACTAAAGGATGCTAATAAAGGCATAGTGGAAACACAGTAGAGTAGAACTGCATACAAATTTGTTTAACAATGCCTTAAATTACTGTATATAATAATTTGTATATAATAATTAAAACTTTTCAAATTCCTACCTCTGTGCACGTTTGTTCATAGACTTCCATATTTGTGCAGCTGTGCTGGAGTCTCAAGTACAGAATAATATTACACAAATGACATGTTAAGCTACATTTCCCAGCGTCCTTTGTGCCTTTTAGACTCTACTTCTATAGGAGAGCTACACAATGGTCGCGATTTACTTTTCTTCTGTCAGTGCAAGTCTTTTGAAATTCATCCATCTGCTGAGGCTGAAAACATTAGTCTTTCTAAAGCTGCCCATACACTGATAGTTTTTTTATTCATTCAGCCCCCAGTATGCAGATATACAAATATCTGGCAGTGCCTATTGTAGTTTGATGGCCAGCCCTGCTGGCTGTTAAGACACACAAACCAGGACTGCATCTGATTAAATGCATTCATTTTTGCCTGACAATTTTCTACATAACCCCTGTGTTTTTCAATCAGGGTATAACAGGCAGGAGGCAGCCAATAGGGCCACCACTGAGCAAAATTTGGAATCAGCCAAAATTCATACAGTGTATGGCAAACTTAAAGCTGGCCATAGATGCTTATTTTTTTTTTTAATCAGCCAGTGGGCTGAGTATTAAAAAAAAGAGCGTATTCCTCTATCCACATAAGAGGAGGATAGAGAAATCCTCCCCGCTAAGACTTGGATTCTGACAGTGGTACTCTTCCACTGACAGAATACACTGATCAGCAGCTGCAGCTGATCAACAAAAGTTTTCCAACATTCCTGTTCAACAAAAGTCGATCTAACAGTCAACTTCTGTCAAACGGGGATGGCCATACATGAATTGACAGTTGACAATAGAAGCAATCAGCACAAATATATAAATATCCTAAGGAAATAATGCTGCTAGCACACCAAGATAACCATAAGGTCTCAAATACATTAACGTTAAAAGGTGCAGCGCAATAAAACTATATATATATTCACAGAGTGTCCCCTTCGCCAGAAAACTGATCGATTCAGTCACCTCTGAATGTTGACCCCTGAGCTAACAGGTGGTCACACACGCTTGTACCCACTTGCCCGGGTCAGGCAAACCTCCTAGATCCAGACCGCTTGCGCACACTCCCTCCGTACACAGGTATTTATCTCTCTACTGACTCACGGATCTCCTGCCTTTCTTGCTGGGACATTTTGTGCAATCATAAACTCTTTTATCTTTCAAGCCATTTAAACAAGTGTGGTGTGTTGTATTTTGGATATACTACACTCCATGAATATATGTATAGTTTTATTGCGCTGCACCTTTTAACATTTATGAAATCGACATTTAGCTGGTTCCTGCTGAACCAGCCGAATTTCGATCCACCTATGGCTAGCTTTAAATTTTCTATGTAGATAATTAATTCTTGCATCTAAGTAACCATTTACAGTAGTTGACAAGTTGTTGTTTAGCAGAGTAATCTGTCCTAAACCACTAGATGCAAAAATCTACACGTAAGCATTACATTATGTCTGATCTCTATTTTATATAATTTTTTTTTTCCTAAGTACAGGGTGTAATGCTGTGTCTTTTCTTTGAAACACACACTTTAGTGTATTTTGAAAAAAGAAAAGCAAAAGAAAGCTTTGTGGTTTACCTTGTTAGGTAAATGTGTCTCAATTTCCTCTTGCAGCTTAGTTTGGACATCAGGGTGTGTTGCCAGGAGGTAGGCCATGAACATAAGGGTGTTGCTAGTTGTCTCATAGCCTGCCATGATGAAGATAATTCCCTGGGCCATGATCTCAGTGTCAGTCAGTGCTATGGAAAAACAACAGTTTTACTTGGTAATCATAGATGCAATATTATATTGTAACTGCAGATACAAGGAGGGATTGACACTTTTCAGTTTACAATTGATGCAAAGGAAGTAGAAGGGTAAGAGTGAGAATTGTGCATTTGATACCTGCGTGGATCTTCTTCTGTAAACCAGCAGCACAACTAATTCTGAAACCCCTTGTACCTGTAACCTAACTAAACACAGAGTTTGTACTCAAGCCCTACTGCAAACCATATTTTACTGCTGCCATTAATTGTATGAATAAATTACTATTTTAAGAATATTTTACATAATGGTTTGCATAATCTTATGGTACCTTGAATATGGTCTCCATGAATTATTTAAAGCCTATCTCTAGTGAAAACGATAATCGTCCCTTACAGTGGAGCTGCCCAGAAAATTTGAGAATTAAATGATTGTTTATGGGCTCTGCATTGTATTTGGTGACATTAGCGGACCTGCAAATGTTGGAGCTTGAGGAAGAAGAGGCTGCAGACATTGGCTTTACAGCTTGCAGAAAAAGTGCTTTTTCCAGTACCCTAGACATAAATGAGAACTTAACCCTTGCAGTGTGGGGACAGGAAGGATTTTTGTTTTCCTTGGAGTTCAGCTTTTATTGTTTGGATTGAATATGTTAAGTAAATTAAAACCAAGCGTCAATCCTCAAAACTCACAGCAGTACTGTACATTATCCTGCCAACAAACCGATCCATCTAATTGCCCTGTCTTATATCCACATTTTGGACAATCCATGAGTACCCAGTAAGCTGCAGGAATCTATGACAGGGGTCTCCAAACTGAGGCCCATGAGCTGGATATGGCCCTTTGCTTGCGTTTATCCAGCCCTTGAAGCACTATTACTCCCCAGTGATGGGGTGGGGTACTATTGCTCCCACTGACACCAGAGAAGACTAACCATTTCTATCACTGACAGCAATTATGAGGCAATATTCCTCCCACTGACACCAGCGGTGTAATTTTTTTACCCCCACTGATTGCCAAGCCCATGACTTTGTTTACTCCCACCGATGCCCCCTAAAAGTTTGAAGGGCAGTAAACTGGCCCTTTGTTTTCAAAGTTTGGAGATCCCTGGTATATGTTTTAATATGTTTTTTCAAGTGTAAATGTCAAAATAAACCTATCACATACAGTATGTGTATATTTTACACTTTGCTAACTTTGAAGAAATGCCCAAGGTAATGGTAAGGAAATAATAACTGGCTAGAAGGTCTTCACAACTCTGCTAGTTAAAGCGGAAATTCACCTTCTTAATTAGCATTGACTATTTTTAATCTTCATGCTGCTAGCATTAGTAAAAAGACAGGAAAGTATATTATATTTTTTTGTTTTAACCACTTCAGATCCGCGCTATTGCCAAAATACGGCTCCAGCGCGGATCTGAAATGCCGGGAGGACGTCCATGGACGTCCTCCACTGCGCATGCTCCAGCGCGCCCCCTGGCGGCAGCGGCGCGCGAGCGTGCCCATGGGTCGGGCGGACTCGATGTCCGCCCGAGACTCGCCGATCACTTTTAGGAGCCTCAGAACGCGGAACCGCCGTTGTAAACATGGCGGTTCCCCGTTCTGTGACAGGGGACAAGCAGATCTACTGATCCCTGTCACTGGGATCAGTTAGATCTGTTATGTCCCGGCCAGCCCTGCCCCCCTACAGTTAGAACACAGCCAGGGAACATATTTAACCCCTTCACTGCCCCCTGCAGGTTAACCCCTTCACTGCCAATGACATTTATACAGTAATCAGTGGACATTTAAATTTCTGATCGCTGTATAAATGTCATTGGTCCCAAAAATGTGTAAAAAATGTCCGACATGTCCGCCCCAATATCACAGTCCCAATAAAAATCGCAGATCGCCGCCATTACTAGTAAAAAAAAAATAATAATAAAAACGCCAGAAATCAATTCCCAGTTTGTAGACGCGATAACTTTTGCGCAAACCAATCAATATACGCCGATTGCGATTTTTTTTTTACCAAAAATATGTAGAAGAATATATGTCGGCCAAAAGTGATGAATAATTTTTTTAATGGATTTGTACTTTAGCAAAAAGTAAAAAATATTGTTCTTTTTTGCAAAATTGTCGCTCATTTTTTGTTTATAGCGGCGATCAGAAATGACGCAGAGGGGATCAAATACGACCAAAAGAAAGCTCTATTTGTGGGAAAAAAAGGACGCAAATTTTATTTGGGTACAACGTCGCACGACCGCGCAATTGTCATTCAAAATGCGACAGTGCTGAAAGCCAAAAATTGGTCTGGGCAGGAGGGGGGTTTAAGTGCCCGGTAAGGAAGGGGTTAATCTTTTTTTTACATTTCCTCCATTACGTCCTGGTTTCCAGGCCTAGGCAAATAATGTCATACATCCTCAGAGCCTTCAGGAGGGGGAGGGGGGATTTCTCAGCTAAGCAAACCTTCCTGCTTGCATGCCTGAGCTAAGGGGAGATGGATTCCAGGAAGTAAATGCTACATGAATCATCAGCACTTACTCAAAATGGCCACTGCCAGAAGTGCTAGGGGGTGTTTTTCAAAGTGATTTCCCAGCAAAATAAAGCATGCAGACATGGATGGATGGGTGAGTTTGCTTTGAACAATAAAAATGACTTAAAGTATAACTAAAGGCAAAACTTTTTAAAATTTTGAATAGAGTGGAGATGGATTATAACCCCTGTCAGGTTTTTATTGCCGTCTGTGTCCCCCGTTAGAGTGATTCATCCTCTCTATTTGTCCTTTATACCATTATCATTGCAAGTGAAAGTAAATAATAATCGCACATTTTGGGTTGTCCCCAGAAAAATAATAGAGGGGAAATCCTCCAATGGGGAGACTAGTTCTGGTGACCTGGGGGTCCCCAAGAGATTCCCTTAATTAGCAGAGATTTACTCTCACTTACTGTTTTGGCAATGAGACAGGAATTGAATGTAAATCTCCCCCATAGGACAAAGATGGCAACCCTCCCTTACTCTTTCCAAAATGAGTACAGTTCTACTTTAAATAGCATTTTTGGTTTGTAATGCTCAGATTCAATATAGTTCCACTTTAAAGCGGTTGTATGTCCCCAAATGTAATTTTTACCTACAGGTAAGCCAATAATAAGGCTTACCTGTAGGTAAAATGAATATCCCCTAAACCTGTATGGTTTAGGAGATATTCACCTTGCATGCAGGCGCTGACGTCAGCGGTGCATGCGTAGTGATGTCCCAACGAAGGCCCGGTGTATCGCGCCGGACCTTGCCGGAAAGAAGGGCTCTCGTGCTCATGCGCAGGATTGACGCCTCGTGGCCTACGGCCACTGACGGCGCCGGAGCCGTGAACCCGGAAGCAACCCCCGAGAGAAAATGTCAACTCCCTCTGCGGGGACCGGGCAGGCCTGTCAGATCTTCATTCTGAGGTAAGTATTTCATAGTGAGCTAGTATGCGGTGCATACTAGCTCATTGTGCCTTTGCCTTACAGGTTTTTTTTTTCTTTGAGCATACAACCGCTTTAAGGAACATCAAACATCTGCAATAGTGCATTAGACAAGGAAGTGGATGCTAGAGTTTGTCTCGCTGCAAAAACGCCACTTCATTCCATCTCGTTCTGTGCTATTAAAATCCTCTGTGCCAGGAAACAACTAAAATATGAATCACTGCAACTACAAACACTTTCACCTTTTTATACACAAGTATACCTGTAGCTATTGATTTTAATTTATCACAATTTTTTTTTCTTTTCGTTTAATGAACTATTGCAGTTATTAGATGTTCCTCAACTAGATTTGTTGTGAAGACCTTCTATCAAATGCAAACTGCATTGCTGTTGCAGAAAATGTATAATTGCATTCATATATAGTAATATGCTGTCTGTGGTGCTTCTAGTTCTCAAAAGCTTGCATAATTTGTTTTACCTTTGTAACCATGATTCTCCTCTTCTGATGATGTCCTATCTTTGGTCTGAGAATCAACCATGAGTTGCAGAAAATCCACCCGGTCCTAAGTAAAAGAAAACAAGATAATAGTGAGCTAATATATTAGATGACATGCACAGAATAGTTATTTTATGACTTGAAGAACAGCAATTTAAGGATCACTCAAATATCATAAATAAGGCTATTAATTTGAGAATCATTTGTGAAAATATGGACCTTTGTGACGCCGAGAGAAGTAACAGCTGGCAACGGTGCTCATTAATTCATACAGACATTTTCTCATCCATAGAAAAGCTTTCTATTAGTGGGAGGATAGGCAAAAGAGGTAAAGATCAAAATACTACACGTGTTTATTGTCATTGAGAGACACAGCAGGTACTGGCACTTGATCACCTGCTGGAAGATGGGTAGATATCTCCTCTCACTAAGTTTTTCATAACTGTACATCTATGGCCAGAGAAGTAGCCATTGCTTTTGGATAGCAGTTACAATATTAACAAACAATTCAAATAAATCTCCCATCCTGAATACATATGCATGTAATTTCTATGAGCATACATATTTATGACCGACAAAAGCCATCAACATCACTTATATTTCTCATGTATAAATGGTGTTATGCCAAGAAATGCCAACATTTTCCCATGATAAGACTCTTTTAAAAATGTTGCAATCGCAGTGCCTAACTTATTTTGAACAAGTACAGAGATGCAGACAGCAATCACTAATGGAAGTATTAGCAAAATGAATCTTTATTTTTAGATATTCGGAAAAAAATCACTGTGCAAATAGAAGATGAATACAAAACTGCATCCTTCTTCTACTACTGTTACTTAATCTCGGCCACATATTTGCGCGCGTTAGTGCAAAACATTTGTGCCGAGAGAATGCGCCCTGCACGCTCCCGGCACAATTACTGGCGGCTAATGGAGAGCTCCCAATCACTGCTTGTGATTGGGAGCTTTCCGATCATGTGAATGCCGTGACAACTAATCACGGCGGTCACATGATCATAAACCCCGCCTCTCGGCATCCTAAACCCCTTAAGGGGCTGGGAGGCGTGTTTGACCTCATATTATATGGTTTTGGTAAAGCTAAATAAAAATTGTACAACAGTATTGTATAATGTATGGCCAACCTAAGACTTGAAATGCACACAGCCAACAACATTTGTTCACAGCTTAAAATTGTCCCCTCCTCCCCCAGCTAATTAACCACTTGTCGACCATGCTGTAGCTGTCATTCTGTCTTCCAGTTCAGGCAGGGCATCTATTGATGTCTTACTAGAACCACGCCCCCAGTGCACCCGTTGTGGCATGCATCTGGCATGCTCTGTGATCACTGTGTCCATCGGACACAACTGATCACAGATTGAAGTAAAGAAGGCAACCACAGCGGCCCTTTTCCATGTGATCAGCTGTGTCTAATAACAGCTGATCGCAATGTAAACACACTTGCTGGTTATCAACATGTCCTCTCCTCGTTCTCTCACAGTGTGAGGAGAGGAGGGACAGTAACTGGCCAGTGTGAAAAAGGACATCTGCACTGATAATCAGGACACTGATCATCAGTGACCTGATCATCAGTGCAGCGCCAACAGTGCCCATCAATGCTGACAGTCTGTGCCCATCAGTGCTTTCAATCAGTGCCCATCAGTGCTACCAATCATTGCCCTTCAGTGCCTCCTATCAGTGCTGCCTATCAGAGCCATTCAGTGCCACCTATTAGTGCCCATCAGTGCAGCCTCAATCAGTGCCTCCTCATCTGTGCCCACCAGTGCATCCTCATTAGTGCCCATCAGTGGTGAATAATTACCACCAAAAAGAAAGTTTTATTTGTGTGAAAAAAATGATAAAAATTTCATATAGGTACAATGTTGCATTATTGCGCAATTGTCATTTAAAGTACGACAGCACTGAAATCTGAACATTGGCCTGGGTAGGAAGGGGGTCAAAGTCTCCAGTAGGCAAGTAGTTAAAGTGCAGTTCCACCTAAAAGTGGAAATTCCACTTTAAGCACTACTTACACCCTGACATGCCACATTTGGCATGTCATTTTTTTTGGGGGGGGGGGGGCTACCTAGTTTTGACAGGTACCCAGCTCCCATTTCCTGCTCTTGCAGCCTTTCCGCCTAGGTGACTCCTCCCCTCTCCTAGCTGACTCCTCCTCTCCCTCCCACTCTCTGCAATTTTCTGGGACACGTCACAGGTCCCAGAAGATTGCCTGGTCACTCGAGATTGCAGCACGACTTACAATGCTGGCACCATGGAGAGGCGGGAGGGAGGAGTGAGGCTTCATGTGGCCACATCGCTGGACCGTGGGACAGGTGAGTGGCTGTTTATTAAAAGTCAGTACTTTTTGTAGCTGTTGACTTTTAATAAACTGAAAAATGAGTGGAACACCGCTTAGAGGATCTTTTTATCAAAAAATACAGAATGCAAACAAACCCGGCCATAGGTGGATCAAGATTTGGCCAGCGTAGCAAGGAATGGCCAAAAAAACTGTTTGCCTT
>BLSH010335836.1:1811200-1822834 GCA_018402905.1 Glandirana rugosa
ATACACAAACTTTATAGTATATTTAACTGGTCAAACATTTTTTGTTTTATACAAAAGCAAAAGAAAGGTGCAAAAGTCTTCTGAACACCTTTTTTTACTTGGCATGTTTTCTGAGTATTACGGAGTATCTTACATGCAATTCCACAAACGAAAGGTTTTACTCCAGTAAAACTCCCATTAATATAACAGGACCAACCACGACGTCTCAGAAGTTTTCACATTACGTCGCGGGCATTGTGTGTACTATTATAGGTTCCCTTCACAAGTGAACTTTTCACACCAAGTCCATACTCTTACTCAAGTGTGGTATCCTCTACTCAGGATTATGGGATTCTGGTAAGCTCACATCCATTACCTATTTCGGATTGATCAGAATATCCCATTGGCCTGTGTGTTTTCCCACCAGTTAAGATTGGTTGCATCTGTTCCCTGTATATTAGGACTCATCTCCTATGGTGTGAACTCATTCTCATACCTGAACCACACTTTTCAAGTGAACACTTCCCTTGGATATTATCATGTGTGTTACGGGCGCTGCATTACACTTTTGAAGACTCTGCAGCACCAACCAGGACAATATAATTACCCTCAAAATGACCTCATTTTGGAAAGCAAACACCTTAACGTACATTCTATGAGGCATTATGAGTCTTTTGTACGGTTCATTTTTTTCCACAAGTCTTCTGAAAACGTGGAAAGAAAACGAAAACATATTTTGTTTTTTACAAACTGGTCAATTTATATGATATTTCAAACACATAGCATGTATATAGCAAAAATAACCACCCAAAATATATTCTGCTACTCGTCCCGAGTATGACAATACCACATGTGTGAGACTTTTACACAGCTTGGCCACATAGAGAGGACCATCAGGCGTTCTAGGAGAATAAATTACACATAACATTTCATTCATACCTATCACACTTTTGAAGGCCCTGGAGCACCAGGACAGTGAAATTACCCACAAAATTACCCCATTTTGGAAAGCAAACACCTATATATATATATATATATATATATTCTATGAAGCATGGGCTGCAGATAGGTACTCGGGTACTCTGATGGGCTGCAGATAGGTACTCGGATATTCTGATGGGCTGCAAATAGGTACTCGGGCACTCTGATGGGCTGGAGACAGGTACTCGGGTAATCTGATGGGCTGGTAAAAGGTACTTGTGTACTCTGATGGGCTGCAGATAGGTACTCGGTTACTCAGATGGGTTGGTGACAGTTACTCAGGTAATCTGATGGGCAGGTGACAGGTACTCGGGTACTCTGATGGGTTGGTGACAGGTACTCGGGTACTCAGATGGGTTGGTGACAGGTACTCGTGTACTTTGATGGGTTGGTGACAGTTACTCATGTACTCTGATGGGCAGGTGATAGATACTCGGGCACTTGGGTTGGTGACAGGTACCTGGGTACTCTGATGGGTTGGTGACAGGTACTCAGGTACTCTGATGGGTTGGTGACAGGTACTCGGGTACTCAGATGGGTTGGTGACAGGTACTCGGGTACTTTGATGGGTTGGTGACAGGTACTCTGATGGGCAGGTGATAGGTACTCGGGCACTCGGGTTGGTGACAGGTACCCGGGTACTCTGATGGGTTGGTGACAGGTACTCAGGTACTCTGATGGGTTGGTGACAGGTACTCGAGTACTCAGATGGGTTGGTGACAGATACTGGGGTACTTTGATAGGTTGGTGACAGGTACTCAGGTACTCTGATGGGCAGGTGATAGGTACTCGGGCACTTGGGTTGGTGACACGTACCCGGGTACTCTGATGGGTTAGTGACAGGTACTCTGGTACTCTGATGGGTTGGTGACAGGTACTCGGGTACTCAGATGGGTTGATGACAGGTACTCGGGTACTGTGATGGGTTGGTGACAGGTACTCAGGTACTCTAATGGGCAGATGACAGGTACTCTGATGGGCTGGTGACTGGTACTCGGGTACTTTGATGGGTTGGTGACAGGCACTCGGGTACTTTGATGGGTTGGTGACAGGTACTCGGGTACTCTGATGGGCTGGTTACAGGTACTGGGGTAGTCCGATGGGTTGGTGACAGGTAATCAGGTACTTTGATGGGCTGGTGACAGGAACTCTGGTACTCTGTTGGGCTGGTGACAGGTACTCGGGTACTCTGATGAGTTGGTGACAGGAACTCTGGTACTCTGATGGGCTGGTGACAGGTACTCGGGTACTCTGATGGGTTGGTGACAGGTACTCGGGTACTCTGATTGGCTGGTGACAGGCACTTGGGTACTCCTTGGCTGACACTTTGGCTGAAAGAAAACCCTATAGATAAACACTTTACCTATTTTACCAATTGTAGTAAGATTCATATACATTACAGCCACTTACCCTTCTGTTGGTGAAAACACTGTAACATTCCTTTACAAGAATGGCTTTAATGATTACTGGATCCACAATAGCTAGAACTGGCTGTCTACCATCAAAAAACCTACAGAAAAAAAATTAGAATAAGTATTAAGATGATCTGTGAGCTCATGTCATCTACAGAAACTGATCAATTCAATACCCAGTGATTGCAGGTAATGTAAGCTATATGCTGCAGTGATCAGATTTAATTTACCTAGAACTGTATAAATTTATATTATGAATATCTCTAAATTAATGGTTCAGGCAAATAATAGTAGCCAAGAAGATTTAAATGTTTATTTTCCAAGTGTCACATAATGGTGAGGATTTAAACCTGAACATTCGCTGTTCATTTTTCTGTTATGAGCATTTCTTAAGACAGTTTTCAGCATCAGATCCTGACAAGAAAGCCATTTTGTAGGGTGGACTACTAATAATGAAAGTGCAGAATGGCAATTATCTTGAATTGTTGATGATACCAAAGGCTCGTATACGCGATTCACTTATCGGCCCAAAATTTTTGTACGACAGCCTGACGTCCGATAATCCGACTGTTAGTACGCTCCATTCGACAGCCGATTTTCAATTATCGTCCAACAAAAGCTGGATGAGCCGACTAGAAGACTTTTGTCTGCAGACAAGGCGTCGTCCGATCTTCGGCTCGTCTGTACAGAAGTTGGACAAACAAAAGTTGAAAGTACAAACACGCATGCTCGGAATCCAGGAACGAGCTGGAAGTGTTCGGTCGTGGAAACACGAAATCAGCGGAAGGAGCCCAAAGGGTGACGCATGAAAACTGAACTTGCTCTTTATACGCTCGTAGCACATCACTACGTTCGCATTTGTCGAACGATAATTTTACTAATGTCAGTAAGCGAGACAAGATCGCGGACAGCCGATTTTAGGAAAAATTGGACGTACGGTCGTACGACAATCGCAGCGTGTGTACCAGGCTTTAGACATATAACCCACTGGTTTAGCTCACAAAATGCAGTACTTAACTACTACACCTTCAACTCAAGGTAAGTGAGAGGTTTGCAGTTATATCATATGCTGCAAACGGTTTGCCCGAAATCCAGAACTAATGTAGAAAAAATAAATATAGTACAAATGGAAATAGAACCAAGAAATCATGAAGAACTGTACCACATAATCAGGCCAAAGCCTAATCAGGCTCAAATAGTAGCTGAGACGCAGCATGGATCTCCAACAACTGGACCATCGCACTCAGCCCCAGGAGCAGATAACTGAGACACTACATGGATCACCGGACAACCGGCCCAACGCACTCAGTCTGTGGTAGGTTCAGAAACCCAGTAACCTTTAAGAAAAAAATAAATACAATAGTTTAGGGGCACATCCATATACATAACGAAAGGTGTAATGGACATTAATTGTACAAGACTCAAAACACAATACAGGGTCCTGTAGGTCAAACTTGGAATGTAGCAATAATACTAGCTAATCGACTACTCTGACTTTTCAGGGCACCATGCATATATAGGTATTGAATGACACTATATATCACATCTGACGTCATCAGGCGATGACGCTGTGGCCATTTTGGTTCCTGGCGGAATGGAACGAACGCTGTTTTATGATCACCCAAATGTGAGTGCACCTTTTTAGGCTTAATAAAAGTTTGGATTTTTAGCAGTATTATGCTATGTGAGTCCCCCCCCTTTCTTTTCATGTGACGGCTTGGGGAGTATTTTTTGGAAAGCTATTTGGGGGGTGCCTGCCCTGCATTTTCACGTTATCTGTGGAAGAAGGATCGTCCATGCAGCACTGGAGAAGGCTTCCTGCTTGACCAGATTCATTTGTAATCAAGTGTGTTAGACCGCTCTTACCTAGGGGGTCACACACTCGAGGGTAAGAGCGTAGCACAGAAGGTGTTGTGTGGCACAAGATTGCTTTGTTTCCTGCACGGAGGCTGGGATCTTTTCTTCTTCTTGATTTTCCCATTTCATGGACTTTTATGATTGTTTATCGCTGTACTCAATATTGTTATTTATGTGATTTTGTCCAAATGTAGGATATCTGGTACAGCAGCTCTTCATTTTAGACACTTTTATTCATTATTATTATTATTTCTGATTTGAGCGCGGATTTTGCTATTTGTTTTTCTAATGATCAACACTTGAATTCACAGAATTCTGGAAAATCTCAACATAAAAAAAAAGAATAAAAAAACCCAATCTGTACATTCATAAATGTATCTCAAACATCTTCATGTCACAAAGTTTAGTTATAATTACTATTATGCATCTCATAGAGCTCAGCCAGGTCACTAAACCCAAATGCTTACTATGATCGGCCTTAGCCAGCTGCATCTGTGGGTGCCTCATAGATGTTAAGTTGTCATCTGATCCAGGAACCATCATCCAATGTCTATAGACACCGGTAGCCTACTATGAGATCCAGTAAGCAAATTTAGATTGGGACTCAAAACATGTACATGATGTGTTCTCTCTATTGTGGATAGAAGTAGAGCCCTACACTTTCAGAGACCAGTGAAGGACACAGCCACTGCTCAGCTGTTTCTGCAAGGTAATGGATTTGGGTAACCCAATAAAAAAAGAACTTACCCCCATATTTTGCCATATTTTCTAAAACATTTCATGTCAAATTCAGCAAGACCCTGGTAAAGAGAAGTTCACAAAAAGTGAGACAGTGCAAAATACAGTATATGGTTTGAAGTACTGCAGTCATGAAATAGAATATACAGTATATTTTGTGAAAACAAGTTAATGTTTAACACTAGTCAGATATAAAAGACACAAAATGCAGTTCTGTAATTATTAATATCTTAAAAAATGTATTCTTTTTAAGTACTTGACCTGGTTTCAGCCTAATGCAGCCCCTGTGGAGCAGGGCTGGAGTGTGAGAGGCAGAAGCAGCACATAGAAACAAGAAGCATGCTAATTGGAAGAGAAAAGCAGAGAGGTGAACTCATTGCTGTGCTACTTCTCCTTTCACTGTCCAGTAACAGATGGGAAGGCCCCGGGATAACCTGGGTTCAGAAAGCAGCAGGTCGAATGATGGCCATCAGACTGAGGATATTTAAGTCCAGGGTCATTATAGGCATGCACAGGGGGTGTGCCAGGTGTGCCTGGGCACATCCTAATCACTATGTGCGGTGCCGATTCCCCCCCATGTTGCCCCCCACCCCACAGTGCTGCTGGCTTCCCTCCTCTCTTCTCTGTTTCAGGATAGAGAGTGGCAGAGGGGGCCAGTAAATACATAATTGCCCTTCCTTTTTTTAATGAACACAGCAAGTGATCTGTACCAATCACTCATTGTGTCCATTCAGAACTGAAGCATAGTAAACTGTTTACTATGCTTCTGTTTGTGAACAAACCGGAAACTATTCAGCACAGAGCACTTACAATTTATTCAGGGCAGCTGACACTGCAGAGGAAAGCATGTGTGTTTGAGCTTTGGGGTGCACACGCGAATGCAATAGGCTGCGGACATCTATGTGGGTCACACTAATGTGGTTCAGGAATCACAGCGATTCCAGTGTGTTTCTCCCACAGCATGCAAAACACACTCTGATCATGGGTGTCAATGTTAAGTTACCGTAACCTCAGACACTGTTCACAAAACGCAGTGCGATTGGCTGAATGGGATCGCATGGGCATCCATACTCATGAGATCCACTTCCAGTGTGGCAAAAAAAAGTGCATGCACCTTTTTCATGCAGGTGCGGTGCGATTTGAGCCATACAAAATAAATGGGATCAAAATGCACTGCAAAGAATCGCATGTGATTTCCTGTCCGAATCACATGAGGTTCAACGCACTGCATCAGTAAGAACGGGGATTAAGGACAGGGGTGTGCATTTGCCCACATGTGATGCTGAGCCTATCGTTTCATTGAACTGGAGTTCAATACATGAAAGAGGTGAGCAAGTGACATTAAGGCCGGGTTCACATATGTGCGGACGTGGTTCCCAGCATGGGGTCCGGTGCGTTCCAGTTTTACGGATTCAGGTGCGAATCAGGCCCAATTTTTGCCTTAATTCATATCTGAACCAGACCCAAACACACACAGGACCCTTTTGGAATGTGGGCCGCGGCCGCCCAGACAAGTGTGAACTGGCTCCATTGAGAGCCGGTCACACTCACATTTTATGCACATTGGATGCAGGAAAACCCACACCCAATTTGAACATATGTGAACCCGACCTAAGGCTGGGGAAGAAAGGGCTAGATGTTGTTGGTCATTCTTCAGCCAGGAATGGAAGCGGGCTCTATCTAACTTGCTGTAGCTTTTACTAGGTACTGTGAGGTTCTTACAGTGAATGCCTCATTTGACCTGTTTACTGTTATCACAGAAAGTGAAAGAAAATCCCAAAATTTGGGTTGTCACCAGAAAAGGAATAGAGGGGAAATTTTCCAATGGGGACACTAGTTCTGGCAAAAACCAGGGAGTCCCTCGGGGGGGGGGGGGGTTGTCCTTTCACTTCCTGTTTTAGCTATGTGACAGGAAGTCAAGAGAAAGCTCCTCAATAGGACACAGATGGTAAAAAAATGACAAGGCTTTTACCCTCCCCTACTCTATCCAAAATACGAAAAAAAAGTTTTGTCTTTAGTTTCACTTTAAGGTTATTTTGTGTTTCCAGTGTCAATGAGAATTATACTTAGAACAGATCTTTTTAAAAGACTGACACTGCTTTCTAGAGGCATTTTATAAGAATTCAGACAGAAATTGCCGGAAATATTTGAATCCCTTACTTCCTAAACATCTGACATTTGTATATGGGATCATATACCACTAAGGAAATGCCAAAGCTTCCAATTCTGCATACGTGTAACACAGACAAACTAAAGGCTTCTACAAAGTTTACAAGTGTATAAAATTATGTTTAGTCTTGCAGTTGGGGGGAAGGCGGTAGAGTCACATTTTTCCAGCCTCCTAACCTTTCCCTTTAAGTTGCAAAGGCAGCAGATGAGGTTGCACATATGCCATTTCTGCAATGCTTTTCATGGATATGGGGGGGGGGGGCATAGCAATATCCAGATGAGTACAGGGACATGTCAATGGGTAGGTGTGGTAGGCAGTACATCTTGCTCACTTCCATGGGGGGTGGTATGAGGGGCCCATAAGTACGGGTGCTGTGTAGGGTTGCCACATCATCCCTTTAATCCAAGACACATATGAATTACACAGGTTCTGAGGCTAATTTAATGCAGATAAGGGACCACATGAGTTTAATTACCACCTTAATCAGCCATGGAACCTGTGTAATTAATATGTGTCCTGGATTAAAGGGATGAGGTGGTAACCCTAGTGCTGTGTGCTCCTTGCTCATTCACATTGGGTAGGTGCAGTATTAGGGCTTCTAAGTATTGAGGTCCCATAAGTAGGGGTACTATGTACCCCTTACTTATTCACATTGGGTGGGCAGTATTGGGGTCCCATGAATGAGTAGGGGTACTGTGTACCATTTCCTCACTCCTGGGGGAGGCACAGTATTGGGGCCCCCTGAGTTGGGGTACCATGAACACCTACTCATTCACATATAAACTGTATGGCTGAACTCGCATTGCACAGTCATCGCATGTGATCGGCACAGCAATGTGGGTGCAAATCACATGCAATGTCTGTGTTCGCAATAGTGTGAACCCAGGCTAAATTAATGTTTATAAACAACACAGCTCCAGACCTTGATTATGCATAGATACAAAGTAACATATTTTTACATTTGTATCATTTTGTTCATTCATCTGCAGATCAAAGAGCAAAGAGATGAACTAGAGATGATTTAGGGCCAGTTCACAGTGCTGCGACGCGGGAACCCTGCAAATCCACTGCAGGTTCCCGCATCGCATGTCTCCCGGCGGCAGTTCACACTGCCCTATGCGAACTGTGGGGAGTGTCAATAGAAAGCTAATGAAACCCCCAAATTAGTTCGCATATCGCACTGCGAACTGCAAACTCGCACAGGAATCGGATCGTATGGGTGTGAACACCCTTGCGATCCGATTCTGCTGCAGACCAAAAAAAGGGTCCTGTGTGAGTTTGTTCAGAATGCGATCCGATCTGGCCGCAAGTAGCAGTGTGAACCTGCCCTTATAGATGATGTCAGTTAAAGCAACCTGACCAGTAAAGAAATATATTAATTATTTCATAAAGTGTTCCTCTGTTTAACCCATTATTATCCCTTAGTTTACATTAATCAGCCCTTCCAAATTGGAAATCATTAGTAAGCGCTAGTGGAGGTGTGAAACGAAACCGTTTTCCCTCTATCCCCATAGTGTATTTTACTGTATGTTGTGTGATGGTGCTTTTATACATTATCTTCACTAAAGACGGATTATTTTTCTGGATGCAGCTGTCCAGATTCTTCTGATTTTCCACTATACACAGCTAGATGAGCTGAGCTAATGCCTCCAAACATGTGAAAGGTATGGAGAAATGTTATAGCAGATCCACCAGGAGCAGTGGCATATCTTTTGGAAAACAATTCAGTTCTATGTGCCCTTGCAATGACTGGCATTTATCCAGTGCAGAAAACACCTGTCACTGCATATATATGAGCGAGCCCTTTGATTTTAAAGATAATTCTAAATCTGGTTAACATAAAAACTTTGCCATAAACAGAATAAGGGCTCTTTCACACATACAGACCGTTCAGGTCCGTCTGTCATTTTTTCTGGCGGACCTGAACGGATGCTCCATTCACCTCCATGGAGCGACGGATGTCAGCGGTGACATCCGTTCCGCTCCAATCCACTAAATACAGACAGATGGAAACCCTATTTTCCCTCCGCCTGGAGGATCGGATGAAAACGGACAGACGGTCCATGTTCATCCGATCCTCCATAGAGGAGAGAGAAGCTCTGAGAGGTCTGTCCCTGCACAGAGTGCGTAGACGGTCCTGTCATCTGTCGGCTCAGCGGGGATCAACGGATCGATCCCCACTGAGCAGCGGAGTCAGTCAAAACAGGCTCCGCACGTGTGAAACGAGCCTAAGATTGTATACTTACATTTTTATTTTCAAGAAAAGTCCCAATAAATGGCAGGGGTTTAGGACCTGGTATTCCATACTTTTTGAAAATTCCGTAAGGCCAAGTCCCATAGCTGAAAAAAAAAGAGCAGATCACAGATGTGAGTAACATGGACATGTAGATGTCAATGGTGGAAATAAATAAATAGAAAAACAGCAAAAAGAAAAAAAGTGACACTAAATACCCTTTTCTGCAGATTTAATTCATACACATCCACTGCTTAATATCCCTGTATTTTATATTTCATGCAATTGTTTATTATTGTGTTTTTTCTGCCCCCTTGTAATGTCCTCTGTGAGCTCCGGAACCTCTCCTTTTCCTCCTCGGCTTGTTTATAATGAAAAGTATATGTTAGTTGTGGCGCATTGCTCTATGCACAATACAAATTCCATAGCCTATAAACCATAGTATCTAGTCCATCTCAGGAGCAATCAAGATGGGATGGCTACCTTCCTACATACAGTGGGATCATGGGGAATAAATTTAGCAAGCAGCAAAAGAAAAAAAAAAAAGAAATTTGGAGATTTGGAGGGGGCTAAGAGGAATAGATGGCACTTTTTTGAGTTAAAGTGGTTCTAAAGCCTCAAGGTTCTTTACCTTAATGCATTCTATATGTTCTTTTTTTTTTCAGAAGGATACTGTTTATATATAGAATTGTCACTACGAACCTCATGTATAAAATTAGTTCTAATAAAAAAAAAAAAATTCTCATTGCCTGTATCAACCAGACAACTTTCAAGTGTCATTTTGCAGTCAGTGTTTAAAACCACTTCCGGACCGCCCGCCGTCATTATACAGCAGTATTTTGCCATTGAATACCGTTGCAATGGTAGCAGATAGCTACCATAACCCCAGTATTTTTGAAAACAGCGGGCGGTCCTCTTTCGGATAAAAGTGGTTTCTGCAGTGGATTTGCCGTGATATCACTTTTATCGGGAGCGGGAGAGGGCCCCCCCTCCCACCGCGCTATGGTCATCTCCGCCGCTTACCGGTCCTGCCAGTAGCAGCAGAGACGATCCGATCCTCTCGCCGCAATGCCTGGATTCCGACTGAGGGGAAGATGGCCCATGATTGGCTCCATAGCATTGTAGGGCGGAAGCAGCGTCAAACGTCACTTCCCCCCCAAAGCTCTTAAAGGAGACATTTTTTTTTCAAGTGTCATTTTTTTTTTTATTGCATTTAAGTGTAAATATGAGATCTAAGGTCTTTTTGACCCCCAGATCTCATATTCAAGAGATCCTGGGATGCTTTTATCTATTATCTATTTATCTATTACAAGGAATGTTTACATTTCTTGTAATAGGAATAAAAGTGGTCAAAAAAAAATTTTTTGAAAGGACGGTGTAAAAATAAAATAAATAAGAAAAAAAAATTTAAAGCGCACTGTCCCGCCGAGCTCGTGCGCAGAAGCTAACACATACGCAAGTCACGCCCGCATATGACAACGCTGTTCAAACCACACATGTGAGGTATCGCCACGATCGTTAGAGCAATAATTTTAGCACTAGAACTCCTCTGTAACTCAAAAGTGGTAACCAGTAGAAATTTTTAAATGTCGCCGATGGAGATTTTTAAGTGCCAAAGTTTGTCGCCTTTCCACGAGCGGGCGCAATTTTGAAGCATGACATGTTGAGTATTAATTTACTCGGCATAACATTATCTTTCACAATATTGGAAATAATTGGGCTAACTTTACTGTCAAAAAAGTGAATTTTTTCCAAAAAAATCATGCTTGTAAGACCGCTGCGTAAATACGGTGTGACATAAAGGGGTTGATTTACTAAACCTTGAAAGTGCAAAATTTGGTGCAGCTCCACACAGAAACCAATCAGCTTCAAGGTTTTATTGTCAAAGCTTAATTGAACAAGCTGAGGTTAGAAGCTGATTGGCTAGCATGCACAGCTGCACCGTTTTTTGCACTTTAGTAAATCAACCCCAAAGTATTGCAATGACCGCCATTTTATTCTCTAGGGTGTTAGAAAAAAAAATATGTTTGGAGGTTAAGTAATTTTATAGAAAAAAAAAATGATTTTAACTTGTAAACACCGAATCTCAAAAAGAGTCTAGGTCCTTAAAGTAAAGTTCCACCCAAAAATGGAACTTCCGCTTTAAGTACTCCTTGCCCCCTTACATGCCACATTTGACATGTACTTTTTTTTGGGGGGGGGGTGTGTCCCCAGGTTTCAGAGGGACTTCCTGTCCCTCTTCCACCTTTCGCCTCGGGGCCGCC
>BLSH010335836.1:1843198-1853392 GCA_018402905.1 Glandirana rugosa
GGAAGGGAACAGAGTTAGACTAATAGATAGTCCAACACGTTTTTTATAATGATTACACATATAGACACACTTATTTGCTTTAGTTATTTATGTTGGACATGCCAGAGAATACACATCTCTCCCCCGACGACATGAGTCCTATAAGGACGATCTTTCGACAATTCATATTTAGTAAGAGACCGTACAGGTTGTATTTATTGATTTCGTTTATTCACACAGATATACACATTAGTAATATTTTTTGCACAACCTGATAGATAATCAGATTGAGACAAGGGAAGGCGCTGATTTTTATACAATAGATGTTGAATCGCTATACACCAACATTAAACAACAAAATGCATTAGAGGCAGTAAATTGGGCTTTGGAGAATACGGCTATGAAACCACAACAAAAAATGTTCATAATGAAGGCTTTGGATCTGGCTATGAGCCAAAATTTCTTTTGGCATAATAGATAATTCTATCGACAGAAAAAAGGGGTGGTGATGGGGGCAAAATATGCCCCCTCAGTCGCCAATTTGTTCACGAGCCATTGGGAAGAGTAGGCGATTTTTGGTAAAAATATCCCAAATCTTTTATTTTACAAAAGATATATAGATGATATCTTTATAGTATGGACGAGGACCCAGGAAACATTTGTGGAGTTCCTTGGAGAGTTGTCTAAAAACAGATTTAATATAAATTTTTCTGCTCAGGCTGCTACTGGTGCTGCTCATTTTCTTGATTTGGTCATTTCTAAATCAGATGGTCGATTTGTCACTAAGACCTTTTTCAAGGAAGTGGACAGAAACGGATATATCCCGCTCGGAAGCTGCCATCATCCTAAGTGGCTGGGGGGGATCCCCAAAAGCTAGATGATTAGGGTGAGACGCAATTGCCACAACTATAAAGATTATGAAGAGCAGGCAGATGTCTTAATAAAAAGATTTCAAGAAAGGGCATATAAAACCAGTGATCTGATGAATATAAAACAGAGTATAGGTCAAATGAGTAGAAAAGACCTCTTAAAATCATCCAAAAAACGGAAAAAAGGTAATCAAGGTCAGAATATATTATTAAAAAAAATTGGCCTTTATTGTTAAAAGAACAGGAGTTATCTAAAATATTACCAAAAAAGCCACAATTTATTTATACCAAACCTTCCACGTGGAGACTAAGACTGGCTAAGAATGTGGTGGATGCCCCCAAAAGAATATCCTTGTTCCCTGAACATACTGGTTTTTATAGCTGTGGGAAATGTAGGATATGTACTACCTCCAAATTTAGGAATAGAAAAACTACACAATTCACTTCTTTTACCAAACGAATGGATTTTAATATTAAAAAGTTCATCTCATGTGAGTCCACACACGTTACTTACCTATTGTCTTGCTCGTGTGGGCTCCAATATGTAGGTAGGACCACTAGGAAACTAAAGGTCAGACTGAGGGAGCATGTTAATATTAAAAAGGGGTTCAAATACCACAGTCTTTCCAATCATTTCTGCAATTTCCACAAGAGAGATCCCAGCCTGCTTAGGTTCTATGGCATCGATCGTATTGAACCTAATTGGAGAGGTGGTGACCTGAGGAGGGCGGTTTCTCAAAATGAAACCTATTGGATTCATTGTTTGGGAACTTTGGCCCCCATGGGGTTGAATATAGAATTAGACTTAAACTGCTTCCTCTCCAATAGGTAGTCTTAATAGAGGGTTCTATAATCATATATTTTTATACATTTTTTATATATATTTTCTATATATATATATATATTTATATATATTTTTTTTTTACCCATTCATATTTCTTTGCCATTACTTGGATCATTTAATAAGTACCTCTTAAGAAATAAAAAAATAATAATTTTCTATTAAATTTTTTTCTATTTAATTTTATTTATTTTTTATTTTTTTTTTATTTTTTTTTATATATTTTTTTCATTAAATTTTTTTCATACACATCCCAATCTTTACAAGGTTTTTGGCCTTTTTGTTTTTAATTATTATGTATTTTATTCTAATGGTACGCACAATTGTGGCTATTTGATTATCAGATAAAGTTAGTGTAGTCTTTTGTATTGTATAATCGGAGATGGCGTCCCGGCAGTTTGTATTTGTTTAATGGGGGACATACATTGCAGACACCTAATTTGACATCCATGGAGGGTTATCCAATCATTACCAGTCTATGGGAGGCTGACCCCTCCCCTAGAGTATTTAATGCAGTATACAACCCGGAAATGATGTCCGTTGATGACGCCTGTGGGAGGGCGAAACGCGTTGACGCAATTTCCAGTGTTTGGGTACCGTGGACATCACCTCCGGTTTCAGTTGGAACGCCCGCTGAGAGCGGCGTTTGTACCTTGTAATACCAAGCAAACGTTTTCTCCTTCATCTTGTAAGTACAATTCTGTATTAGCACAATAAATTTAATCATATAGTACTTCACTATTGTGGATCCCTTTCTCTTCCCACCATATTTTGGATATATTTTCCATCGGGATTAACGAGGAAGTATGAGCCCTGGGTTTGCCGGCTAATCAGCATAGGATTTTCATACAGCTTTGCCAGACCTCCAGACTGAAAAGCTGGGGGTCATGGCCTTGTGGTGAGTAGGATTCCTAAGGTGCTATCCTGCACGTGTGGAGCACATTGGCACTTTGAAAAAATTTCTTTCAGCACAAAGCACTTATTCACTTTAATATGGACTATTATAGCAATGTATCACTTTAAATTTTTTTAGCACTATAAATATTTATGGATTTTTTTATATCCTTATTTATATTTTGTTTATGATTGTTATTTATTAGTTCCAGCAGAAAGTATCATGGTATATATGTAATTACGTTTTTTTCACCAGCATTTATTATTGCCTTGTGGCAATACGTGCAAGCGCTATAATTCTCTTTTTTGCATACAAGTATTTTTTAACCTGAAAACGACAGCACTAAAAACGTCGGTTAACGTTGCTACGGCGTTAATGCGCGTCATTGAACGGTTTGCCGGCTCAGCGTCAAAAACGCTCTAACGCTGCAGCTTCAGAACGCGCTGGCCGTGGGTTCTGCTTTCAGCTCACTATCGCCGACGCGATCTACAGCTCAAAAATGTCAGCGTTTTTATGGGGCCATTGAATAACATGGAGAGCTGCAAAACATGCTCAAAAACGCGGCGGTAAAAAATGTCCGCTCTTCTAATCCCATAGCTCTTCTAATACCATAGATAGCAACGTGAGGACATCAAAATATGACGTATCCTCAGCTATCAGGGCTCTTTGCTGCATATTTCAAGGGTTTTAAATGTTCTTCAGTACATGCATGTTGAATGATTAACCTTTATCAATTTTCCAGATATGGATGTGAGTTATGGCACGTTATATGTATAGTTCAATGCAAACATTAACCTTATCTGAGTTCTAAGGTTAATATAACATGACCATATTCTGTATTGTAAGTGTCACTATGACTTGGCAATTTTTGTATTTATCCTTGGAGTCAGCTTATGGTTTACAGAAGTTAAATTAGATACTATACTGTACATGTTTAGGTAGGTGTCTCTCTGATGATATCATCCTGTAACATTCAGATAGTATAAAGTCTTAGTCTAAGTAATGTATGTAAGGTATGTATGTAATTATGTTGGGCATTACACGGAAGGAAATCATTATTTTTTGAGCGATGAATGCTCTTTAAAAAAATATGAAATATATTACATTTACTGAAGTCAATGCCGGTAGACAGAAAGTGGTTTCAAAAGGCTGCAGGAGGTAAGTGGCACTGTGATGCAACAAAACAAAGCAATATACAAGCAGTGCTTTAGGTACCTAAAAGTGGTTTAGTTTGTGCTCTGTGATTAGAGGAGGGGTAGATGAACATCACAAACTCCCCTATTTCAATCAGAGAAAGCCTTGAATTCAGTGAAAATAATACAGGTTTGCGCAGCTGTATAAAACAAATGTGCACCCAAAACATACTTAAAACACATTAAAAGAAGATGACCCACATTTTCGAAGATCTCCAATCCCAGAAGATGCCAGTTATGGGGAAACACGTCGGCTGGTTTCCGTGACCACTTTGATTTGTTTAATGCCTGTTTTATTCAACATTAAGGTGAGTGCAATACTTTCTTTCAATAAAACCTTGTTAAATCATACTGCATTATGAACTCTCTCCCTATTCATGCCCTATATATGTGAGTGTTGGTTACTGGCAGTCGGAGTGGAGTAACAGGATCTCCCCAAATGTGAATTGTACTATCTCCATCCATCTTAATTACCCTGAGGTTCTGACCGTGAGAGCGTCGACCTTTGCTGTGATATACAACAAGTGCATTAGATCTCTTTAATTCGAAATCATTTTGATTAGTTAGATGCCCTGTTTTACTTAAGAAAAAAGGAGGCTCCAAGGGGGCAGGGCCTGATGCAAGCGGTGACAGACAGGTGAAGCTGAGGAGCACCCGCCGATCACCGCATAATCCAGATAAATCGGGTGAGCAATGACACACCCCAGGTCTTTCTCCCCACACTCTGAGGTGCATCCCACACTAAGTATTGAGTGGCGCGGATGCCTGCTTGTGGAGGAATTTAGCCCGAGATGCCGTGTGGCCTCTCTACACCAGGCCACCCGAAGCCTCCTATGAGCTTACTAACCATCGGCCCCAGGGACACTTCAATCTACCCACCTCAAGGCTCCCCATCACTGGCCGGCTCCACAATCCACGCCAGCCTGAGGTCTACTGAGGCCTACCACGGCCGCCATTATAAGGGCAGCGACTCCCCTCCCAAGCTCTCCAGGGCCCTGGAGAACATTTTTTAGACCATATTGAGTCACCATCCGCCCTTGTGGGGCCTGTTACACACCTGGTGGTTGAGTCCGTCTTATGCAGGAAGCAACCACTCTTACGGCCCTGGTTCGGGAACCCCTGATAAAGCAGACAGGGAGTTCTAGAGCACAGGAGGGCATGAGGGCTGGACTGGATCACTGCTGGTGATGTGAGAGGTCCTTTCATGGCTCATGCAGGTAAGTAGAGTGGTGATACTGGCTGGGTCGGGAACTGGTTGGCAATGCGGTACAGAGGACGCAGGCAGAAAAGTCATCAGGTACAGGCAGGGTTCGTCAGGCAGGTGGTAAAGTACACAAGGATCAGGCAGAAGAATAGTCGTGGGCAAGCTGGGGGTCGGTGCAGGCAGAGTTCAAGCAAGGTCAGGACAAGCCGGGTCATAGTATACAGGTAACTGGTAAACAGGTAACGGGCACCCTAGAACACAGACACTCTGTAGAATGGACAGCACCAGCTGCATGCACCTGCAGCGTTCCCTGTGCAAAGGAATGGGCAATCCATGTCTATTGCTCAAAGACATTCCCTGAGTTTGCCCCCCCAAGGGGCAGCCTCCGGATGCCTTGATGAGTGCCGATTCCCTGGCAGTTTCTTCTAAAGGATTGGATTAACTCTTCCTCATGGATATTTGCTTCTGGTTCCCAGGAACTTTCCTCGGGGTCATACCCCTTCCATTTAACCAGATATTGGGTGGAACCACCCCTCTTCCAGCAATCCAAGATGGCTTCCACCTCGAATTCCTCCTCTCCGTTGACCAAGATCGGTTCAGGTGGATCCGGTTTTCATCCTAGAAAGAGATCTAGGGTCATAAGTTTTAACAAGGATGTGTGGAAGACCGGGTGGATGTGTAGTGATGGAGGAAGCTCCAGCTCATAAGCCACCCTATTAATTCTCTTTTTTACCCGGAAGGGTCCAATAAATCTGGGTCCCAACTTCTCTGAAGGGTATGCCAATCTCAGGTTTCGGGTGGCAAGCCAGACCTGATTGCCTGGCTGCAGTTCCAGTTTCCCCTGCCTTCTTTTGTCGAAGGCCTCCTTTTAAGTTCCTGGGTCCTAGACAGAGTATCCTGAAGAAGCTTGCTGTTTGCCTCAAAGAAACTTGTGGCTTTCTGTGCCATTGGTTCCATGCTTTCAGGAGTCACGTTGGGTAGGAACGTGGGATGAAAGCCATAATTCGCCCAGAATGGGGAGTGATTGGTGGCCGAGCGAATGGTGTTGTTGTAAGCAAACTCGGCCAAAGGCAGCAGTGAAGCCCAATCGTCCTGAGAGAATGAAGAAAAGCAGCGAAGGTACTGTTCTAGAGTCTGATTCGTTCTCTCAGTCTGGCTGTTGGTCTGGGGGTGGTAGGCAGAGGAGAAGGATAACTCAATTTCCAATGCTTTACACAGGACCTTCCAGAATCTGGAGGTGAATTGGACTCCGGAATCTGACACAATATTGATGGGGATTCTATGAAGCTGGACTATCTCTCTGACAAAGATGTCTGCTGTTTCAGCAACCGTGGGAGTACCCTTCATGGGAAGAAACTGGGCCATCTTAGTCATGCGGTCAACGACCACAAAGATGGTATTGAATACTTTAGAAGGGGGTAGCTCCACGATAAAGTCCATACCTATCCGGGACCATGGACGTTCAGGCACAGGGAGCGGGTTCAAGAGACCCCAAGCCTTAGCCTTGTCGGTCTTGTTCCGGGCACAAATGGAGCAGGTGCTAACGTATTTCCTGCAATCCTCTTCAGCTCACGGCCACCAGAAGGAACGGGAGAGCAACTCAGCTGTCTTGCGAGCCCCGAAGTGCCCAGCCAGCTGTGACAACAAGTCTTCCTGGGTGAGTACAAAAATTTCTTGGGGGGGTATCGTATCGGGTGGAATAGTGTTTCCAGACTCAGAGAACATCCGGGAAAAGGGCATCCAGTTTTATATTGTTCGACCCTGGCCTGTATGTTAGGCGGAACTGAAATCTAGAGAAGAAAAGTGCCCAGCGGGCTTGTCGGGGTCTCAATCTCTTGGCAGTCCTCAAATACTCCAAGTTTTTGTGGTCAGTATATATAAGGATGGGGTGCGTGGCCCCCTCCAGCAAGTACTGCCATTCCTTCAGGGCCGATTTGAGGGCCAAGAGCTTCCTATCTCCCACATCATAATTCTTCTCAGATGTGGATAACTTGTGAAAGAAGAAGGCTACAGGATGGAGCAAGGCTTTGGAGCCTTGTCTTTGGGAAAGAACAGCTCCCACAGCAGTCTCAGAAGTGTCCACCTCCAGGACATAGGGTAAGGCAGGGTTAGGATGCTTCAGAATGGGTGCAGAAGTAAACATCATTTTTAATGCCTGAAAGGCTGTTTGGGATTAGGTGGACCAACGAAACCGGAAGTTCTGCTTTGTCAGCTGTGTAATCGGAGTGATGATGGCAGAGAATCCCTTAATAAATTTTCTGTAAAAATTTGCAAAGCCCACAAATTGTTGGAACCTTTTCCTGTCTGTTGATGCCAGCCAGTCCAAAATGGTGGAAACTTTTTGAGGATCCATGTTGATGCCTGTGATGGCGATAACTAGTCCAAGGAATTGTATGCTGGGCACAAAAGCTCATTGCTTTGGCATATAGCCCATGTTGCCGAAGGTGGCTCAAAACTTTGGTAGCATGCTTGCGGTGCTCCTCAAGGGAGGAGGAGGAGATCAAGATGTTGTCCAAGTAGATTATTACAAAGAGGTCTAAGTAGTCACATCATTTGCGAAGTGCTGGAAGGTTGCCGGGGCGTTACAAAGTCCAAAGGGCATGACCAAATACTTGTAGTGTCCAAAACGAGTGCGGAATACGCTCTTCCCTTCATCGACCTCTCTAATACGGACAAAGTTGTATGCCCACGGAGATCAAGCTTAGTGAATATAGTTACCGACCTTAATCTTTGGAATAGTTCCGGGACCAGAGGCAGGGGATAGCGGTTTTTAACCGTTATTCGGTTGAGCTCCCGGTAGTCAATGCATGATTTAGAGAGTGGTTCTTCTTCTCCACAAAGAATATTCCAACTCCCCGCGGGGGATGTGGAGGGTCAAATGAACCCTTTCTCTAGGTTGTCATCAAGATAGGCCTTGAGGGCCGCTAGCTTAGGTTCTGACAGTGGGTAGATCCTACCAAAAGGTACTTCTGCCCCGGGCAAGAGTTGGATGGGGCAGTCGTAGGGTCTGTGAGGTGGTAATTTTTC
This sequence comes from Glandirana rugosa, assembly GCA_018402905.1. Lineage (NCBI taxonomy): Eukaryota > Metazoa > Chordata > Amphibia > Anura > Ranidae > Glandirana > Glandirana rugosa. The sequence goes on from BLSH010335836.1 coordinate 1,851,207, forward strand.
AGCTCCTTTCTTACTAAAGACATCTAGGAAACTGTGGTAGGCAGAAGGAACAGACAAGCGGGTGTCAGGGTCAGAGTCAGAGTGCAAACAGAGTAAAGGAGGGACTGCTACTTGTTTCAGGCAGTGTTAGAGACAGTAGGTAGACCTGAAATTGATAGTCCCTGTGGTCCAGTCAATACTGGGACTGTGTGCCCGAAGCCACGGTAGGCCTAAGATGATGGGGAAAAGAGGGGATGATATGGCATCCAAGAGAAGTAGTTCCTGGTGTCCATCCGGTGTTTTGGCAGGTAAGGTAGCAATCTCGTGGGTGACCGTGCCAGATTTAATGATGGATCCCTCAGCCAGGTGGATGATCATCTTGTGGATTTTGGGTTGCAAAGGGATTTGGTGTAGTGCTGCAAAGTGCTTGATCCACAAAGCAACTGCATGTGCTAGAGTCAACTATTGCTGGGACCATGATAATCCCTCTGGGAAGCTGCAGAGAGAGGGAGAGAATAAGGTGAGAGGCATGACTCAGCATGGCAGGCATTTCAACTCGGGTAGTCGGAGGACACTTACCGCGCTAGGTGTCCTGGTTCCCCACAATAGAGACACAGGTTCTGGAAAAAACGTTGTTGTCTCTCTTCTGCGGTAAGAGAAGGGCGTAGAAGCCCTATAGCCATGCAAAGGGCTTGGAGTGATCTGGGGGAGAGGAGGAGGAGGTCACTGGAGTGAAGGGAGCCGAATTCGGGTAGCTGGAAACCCGAGGAAGCATCCAGGTGGGACGCAGGGGTCCCGGAGTTAATTTAGCACATCGTTCCCGGAGACGCCGGTCAATCTGTATGTATAAGTTAATGAGTGCGTCAACAGTTTGAGGCACTCCCACTTGGGCAAGCTCATCTTTAAGGGGCTTGGACAGGCCCAGGCGGAACTGATAGCTGAGTGCTGCATCGTTCCAGGCCGTATCTGCGTTCCAGCGCCTGAACTCTGCGACATAGTCCTCTGCTGTACAGCGGCCTTGTTGGAGGGCATGTAACGCAGCCTCTGCTGTGGCATCCTGGTGGGGGTCATTGTAGAGTTGAACCATAGCTTGAAAGAATAGTGCTGACGTGTAGACTTCGGTGGCTCTCTGTTCCCATAGTCTGTGGGCCCATGACTGGGGTTCATCCTACAATAGGGAAATTGTAAGTCCTACCTTTGTGGCCTCAAGAGAAAAGGTGCGAGGTTGGAGGCCGAAGTACAGATCACAAGAATTTCGGAAGGCCCGGAACTTGCGGCGGTCCCCAGAAAACGTATCCGGCAGGGGGACCTTGGACTCCGATGGCAGAGCCACAATGATGCGGCCTGCAGACTGACCAGCCCCTTGAACTGAAGGTGCAGAGAGCTCCTGTACCTGCTCTTACAATCGGGTATAACCTTCTTGCAGGTTTTTTACCACTTGTGTGAGGCCAGCAAGATGAGCACACAAATTGTCCATGGGGGAGTGGGCTCCCAGCGCAGACTCGGTCATGGCTGTCCTTTTCTGTCACGCACCTGATGGTGAAGTCTATCTTATGCAGGGAGCAACCACTTTTACGGCCCTGGTTCAGGAACCCCTGATAGAGTGGAGAGGGAGTTCTAGAGCACAGGGGGGCACGAGGGCTGGACTGGATCACTGCTGGTGATGTGAGAGCTCCTTTCATGGCTCATGCAGGTAAGTACAGTGGTGATACAGGCTGGGTTGGCAACTGGCTGGAAATGCGGTACAGAGGGTGCAGGCAAAAGAGTTGTCAGGTACAGTGTCACGTACCTGGTGGTAGAGTCTGGCTTATGCGGGGGGCAACCTCTCTTGCGGCCCTGGTTCGAGAACCCCTGATAGTGGGAACAGGGAGCTCAGGAGCACAGGGGGGCACGAGGGCTGGACAGTCCTTAGCTGGTAGGCGGAAGTCCACTGGGGCTCGTGCAAACAGGAGAGTAGTGCTTCAGTCCGGGTCGGTAACTAGCGGGTGGTGCGGTACAGCGGGATCAGGCAAACGGATGGTCGGGTACAGGCTGGGTCGGCAACGTGCTGGCAAAGGCGGTACAAGGGATCAGACAAGCGGAGAGTCGTAGGCAAGCCGGGGTCAGGTGCAGGCAGATAGCAACAAGTCCAAAGGGATAGCCGGGGTCACAGGAACAGGAAGTCACTCAGAAATAGCTTGCCGGGGGCACAGATGCGGGAAACGCTG
>BLSH010335836.1:1877889-1902030 GCA_018402905.1 Glandirana rugosa
ATATATATATATATATATATATATATATATATTATGTAAATGATTTCGTTTCTAATATAAATAATATTCCTTTTATCTTTACGATTGTAGTTTTGTAATATCTTCTATATTGTATTCGGATATTGTATTTATTGTATTCCAATATGAACTTTTCTTCTTTTCTCCGCGGAGATTAGCTCTGAAATTTTTGTCAAATAATTTTGGTTGTTAACCGTTGAGTGTACTCTGTCTTCTATTTTCGTGTACTCGTCCAGGAGTTTCCCCATTGTAGTCACTCTGCTGGGACTCTAGCTGCCACAGAACCAAGCCTCATTTCAAGATTCCCCTGTCTCCGGCCGGTTACCAACTCACAGGGACGCTTGCTACAGTTCATGATGGTGCTATGAATCCTTGCCTATGGACGTCTCACTGATGTTACCCCTTTGAGGACCTGCTCATGTGCTTTTATCTTCTGTCTCATGTGAGTTGCCAATTGTTGGTTTTAATAAACTGTTTTTAAAGTCTCGATTAGAGGCGCCTCTTTTCTTCTTTTCAAGTATAACCTTATGTTATTTATGTTATAGGCTTATGTTATATCTTCTATAATGTTTTGATGTTAGCATTTCTATTTTCCTTATAATAAATATAATCTTTGCTTTAGTAAATGTATTATATATATATATATATATATATATATATATACACACACAGTGGGTACGGAAAGAGTTCAGACCCCCTGAAATTTTTCACTCTTTGTTATATTGCAGCCATTTGCTAAAATCATTTAAGTTAATTTATTTTCCCTCATTAATGTACACACAGCACCTCATATTGACAGAAAAACACAGAATTGTTGACATTTTTGCAGATTTATTAAAAAATAAAAACTGAAATATTGCATGGTCCTAAGTATTCAGACTCTTTGCTGTGACACTCATATATTTAACTCAGGTGCTGTCCATTTCTTCTGATCATCCTTGAGATGGTTCTTCACCTTCATTTGAGTCCAGCTGTGTTTGATTATACTGATTGGACTTGATTAGGAAAGTCACACACTTGTCTATATAAGACCTTACATCTCACAGTGCATGTCAGAGCAAATGAGAATCATGAGGTCAAAGGAACTGCCTGAAGAGCTCAGAGACAGAATTGTGGCAAGGCACAGATCTGGCCAAGGTTCCAAAAAAAAAAATTCTGCTGCACTTAAGGTTCCTAAGAGCACAGTGGCCTCCATAATCCTTAAATGGAAGATGTTTGGGATGACCAGAACCCTTCCTAGAGCTGGCCAAACGGAGCTATCAGGGGAGAAGAGCCTTGGTGAGAGAGGTAAAGAAGAACCCAAAGATCACTGTGGCTGAGCTCCAGAGATGCAGTCGGGAGATGGGAGAAAGTTGTAGAAAGTCAACCATCACTGCAGCCCTCCACCAGTCGGGGCTTTATGGCAGAGTGGCCGATGGAAGCCTCTCCTCAGTGCAAGACACATGAAAGCCTGCATGGAGTTTGCTAAAAAACACCTGAAGGACTCCAAGATGGTGAGAAATAAGATTCTCTGGTCTGATGAGTCCAAGATAGAACTTTTTGGCCTTAATTTTAAGCGGTATGTGTGGAAAAACCAGGCACTGCTCATCACCTGTCCAATACAGTCCCAACAGTGAAGCATGGTGGTGGCAGCATCATGCTGTGGGGGTGTTTTTCAGCTGCAGGGACAGGACGACTGGTTGCAATCGAGGGAAAGATGAATGTGACCAAGTACAGGGATATCCTGGACGAAAACCTTCTCCAGAGTGCTCAGGACCTCAGACTGGGCCGAAGGTTTACCTTCCAACAAGACAATGACCCTAAGCACACAGCTAAAATAACGAAGGAGTGGCTTCACAACAACTCTGTGACTGTTCTTGAATGGCCCAGCCAGAGCCCTGACTTAAACCCAATTGAGCATCTCTGGAGAGACCTAAAAATGGCTGTCCACCAACGTTTACTATCCAACCTGACAGGAATGGAGAGGATCTGCAAGGAGGAATGGCAGAGGATCCCCAAATCCAGGTGTGAAAAACTTGTTGCATCTTTCCCAAAAAGACTTATGGCTGTATTAGATCAAAAGGGTGCTTCTACTAAATACTGAGCAAAGGGTCTGAATACTTAGGACCATGTGATATTTGATTTTTTTTTTTTTTTAATAAATCTGCAAAAATGTCAACAATTCTGTGTTTTTCTGTCAATATGGGGTGCTGTGTGTACATTAATGAGAGAAAAAAAATGAACTTAAATGATTTTAGCAAATGGCTGCAATATAACAAAAAGTGAAAAATTTAAGGGGGTCTGAATACTTTCTGTACCCACTATATATATATATATATATACACTGTGAGGGGATTAGCTCGGCAGCGGGTGTGTGTGATCCCCTGGATGAGTTCACTACACAAAATTAGGCACAGCAAACAGCGTTGCAGGTGAAAAAACATCTCACTGCTGGACTTTTCCATTTTAGGGGAGGGCATCTGAAGCCCATCCGTAGTCTCCTGACATCTCTTCCTGAAAGAAATGCATGGTGGGTAACCATCATGCACTCCTCGATCTCGGTCCGCCTTAAATCGCGTGATTTCCTGTCTGGAAATAACATGATTTTACAGTACAGGGAAGCCCACTGACTCCTGGGAAATGATGAGTCACATCTCCCAGGAGGCCAGGCAAAGCAGGAAGTGATGAAAAGAGCCTAGGACCAAAAAGGGGCAGAATACAGGGACCACCTAACAACAAGCGAATTAGAGTGAGTATAACATTTTTTTTCCTTCAAAGATAAGTCTATATAGGGAAAGGACTTGAATGATGTAAAAAAAAATTTCTGGGTGGAGCTCCGCTTTAATGAGCCAGCTTAACTCAGCTGGGCTCATTACCCCTATCCCTGCAAGACTCTCAGCACTTCCCCCTAGTGGTAGAAATCTGCATAAAGCCTAAATCTGGGACATACCGTATTTTTCGCACCATAAGACACACTTTTTTTCCCCCAAAAAGTGGGGGAAAGTCTCCCTGTGTCTTATGGTGCGAATGCTGCAAAAAAAACCCCCATCCCCCCCCCTCATCGCCGCCGGGAGCTCGCATTACACTGCGGGCTCCCGGACACCATAGAGCGCTGCTCTGCTCTGATCTCACACAGTGAGAAGACAGAGCAGCCGCAGTACTTCATTTGGCCACTGGGGCTTCATTCGGCCCCAGTGGCCAAATGAAGTACTGCGGCGGCTGGAGCAGCTTCTTTCTGAATGGGATCTGGCTGCAGAGTGGAGCTCCACTATGCGCAGGGTGATGACATCATCACAGCGCAGTGGTGGCGGGAGATATGAATCTCCCTCTCAGCTCTGTCAGGCTGCATTTCATGGACACAGGTATGTGCTGCATGTCATGGGACTGCTATGTGCTGTATTTCATGGATCTGGTATATGGCTGTATTTCATGGATCTGGTATATGGCTGCACTGGTAAATATTTTAGTACACCATTTGGTTCAGAATATTTTTTTCTTGTTTTCTTCCTCTAAAACCTAGGTGCATCTTATGGTCAGGTGCGTCTTTTGGTGCGAAAAATACGGTATATATCTGCCATCCTGGATGCAACCAGGCGATTTTACCTGCCCGCTGTCACAATACATACACACAAAAGTTTTGCCTTTTATTTCTATTTTAAAGTGAATAGGTGATTTTACAATGTAAGGGTTCAGATATACTGTACTTTCATTTCTGGACTTGTTTTTTTCTTTTGTTATTCCTTTAAATGAACACAAGATGGAGCTAAATAGCCACACTTGTCTTATATACAATTCACCATTCATTAATAAGAGTGCCTAATTCCTTAAAAGGGAGCATCTTAAAAATTGCGTCTGTTGAACAAAATTTACTATTCCAGATATAAATAATAATAGCATGATGGCAATACTATCTGACACCATAAAGGGTTAATGCGCATAATGTTATGCAGCCTGTTGTCATAAAGGAAAGTATAGATTGTAAGCAGGTAGGAGCAGGCCCCCTCTAACCCTCTTGTTTTGAATTGTACTGTTGCTGTATTGTCTCTCTTTATATTGTAAAGCACTTCGCAAACTGTTGGCGCTATATAAATCCTGTATAATAATAATATAGAATATTCCCAGTAATTACTGTACATAGTTTGAGTTATTACTGCAGTGTTTAATATTAGTAAAGCTATTTTTATATGAAATTCATATTTTACAAGCTTGCTCTTCCACATTTTTTACCGTATTAAAATTTTCTTGATTATATATTTAAAATACACAGCTTTGATAAAGCCATCGCTTCTGGGTTACACTTCTTAATGTGTATATAAACCCAAGAACAAAAATGACAATATATTGAAGCTTACCAGTACTCAAATGTGGTGGCTGCATTGGTTCTCTTTTTTTGTCTTCATTTTCTGCATATACAGAAAAATAAATGATCCAGCCAGAGTTCCAGAGCCCTTGTCACTTTCTGTGTACTCAATGTTACCAGCTGTCCCAAACCAGCTAAATGAGTACAGGAATGTGGGAGGGTGGAACAATGTGTGAGGTATTGTCATACCTATATTGTCCTCATAAATCATCCAGCAGGGTGGTAGATTATTAGAGTGTTTAGCTAAACGTAGGGTCGGCTCTACCAATAGGCGGAGTAGGCGGCCGCCTAGGGCGCACTGCCCACTGTTGATCTGCCACTGGCTGCTCTGCGTTGATTCATGTAAAAACTGGCACTGTCTGCCTGAGATAATGAGATTGTATTACCACATGCCATTTGCAAATGTATATAGACTGATCTGCCAAATCCCCCCCCTCTGCCCCCACCACCCATGAGGCTGTATTTGATGGGCACAGATGAAGCTCTATTTGGTGGGCACAGGTGAAGCTGTATTTGATGGGTGCAGGTGAAGCTGTAATGATTGGCGCTGGTGAAGCTGTATTTGATGGGCGCTGGTGAGGCTGCATTTGATTGGCGCTGATCAGACTGGGCAAGGGAAATGGGGTGGAGTCAGGGGTGGAACCTAGGGGGGGCAGTAAAATGAGGTTTCACCTAGGGTGTCAAAAATACTTGCACCAGCCCTGGCTAAACGCAGTATTACGTCTAGGGTTAGTTTGAACACCCACTCACAGTCTCTGGGCACACACACACCAATGCAAATCTTGCATACAATCTGGTGTGCTCTGATGGTTGTGTGATTTCCCCACACCTCTAAGATTTCCCAAGCTATCCTTCAAGTTGGTCCCTGCCTATGAAAACTTCTACACGCTGTTACTGATCTGCATGCAATCAGATTTGCCAGCTTGTTCTCTATTAACCAACTTCTACAATTACAAGGAACATGAGAATACAGCCACACCATGCAGTCTCACAGACTAGCAGTAACTTAAAGAGGAAGTTCAGCCCCCCAACAAAAAAATTAGTTAAAGCAACAGGTCTACCAGCAATATGAGATACTCTAGTGGTAGCTAGTTGCCAGGTTTTAGTAGTTTACAATTCCAAAAGAAATGCAAAATCGTTCCTAGTTCGTCACAACCCCTAAAACAATCAGGTGAAACTTAAGAATAGGAAAAAATTAATCTTGGCGGGCATCATATACCATCTTGTGAGTAGTTTGGTTGGGGTTTCTCTGATTGAGATGCTTGAGGTGATTGTAGCCATATTAGTGCAATTGTGCCAGAGAAAATTTAGGACTGTCCGTGATCTTTTTTTTTTACAACTACTTCACTTTCAACAATGACATCTATCTCCAGTGTATGGGTACTGCTATGGGAAGTAAAATGGCACCCCCATGCAAATTTATTTATGGCTGACCTGGAGGGCAAATTCCTGAACAGCATACAACATAAGCCGTACAGATATTATTGCTATATTGGTGATATCTTTATGGTATGGACTGAAGGTGAAAAAAATCTAAAACAGTTTTTCTCATTGATCAACAACTTTCACCCATCTATCAAACTAAAAATGGATTATTCAAACACACACGTCAACTTCCTAGACACTACAGTATACATCAGGGATGACAAGCTTCACACTTCGATATACAGAAAACCGACTGACAGATGCAGCTATCTCCATAGTTCCAGTTTTCACCCTGAACACACTGAAAGGCCATCATACACAGCCAGGCCATCAGATACTGCTGAATATGTTCAGACCCAGAGGACAGAGATAAACATCTCAGAACACTGGCAGACTCCTTCCATAAGAAAGAGTACAAAGACAAAACCATCAACAACAGCATAAACATGGCCTTGAAAACCCAAAGAGAAAATCTCCTCCAATACAGAGAGAAAAAAAACAAATAACCGTATCCCTCTAGTCACTACATACAAACCAGCACTAGAAGGGATAAAAAAGATAATCAAAGCTTTACAACCCATTATAACAGAGGATGAAACTCTGAAACTGAATGGAATATTCCAACAACCCCCAATATTGGCTTTCAGACAACCACCCAATCTCAGACAAAAACTAATCAACAGGAAACTTCACTCTAATTATGAACTCTCAAATAATGGAAACAAAGTCTGCAATAAAAAACGTTGCAAACTGTGCAACCAGATCAATCTATCCAAATATGTCACACACACAAATGAGACCTTCAATATCATGGGATCATACAGCTGTACCTCTAGTAATGTGGTGTGCCTCATTCAATGCAATAGGTGCAGCAAAGGATCTTATGTTGGGGAAACATGACAGAAATTGCAAACAAGAAAGAATTTACACAGACATTCCATCAAGGAACATAAAGAAGATGATTTCTGCCCACCTGTGGGACATCACTTCTCACAACCGCACCACACTATTGAAGACCTCAATGTTTCAGTTCTTAAAGGGAATTTCAGAACTATCCAGGAAAGGAAAACATTTCAACTAAGAATGATTCTTCTTTTTGACACAAAAAATAACAGTTTAAAAACTTAGATATAGGTTTTCTTACTCATTGTTCTAAAGTTTTATGACCCCCTCTGTAACTTTCATCCCCCCCTCCCCAGTCTATAGCTCTCCCTCTGTCTTATCTCACTGATTCTACTGCAAGCTTTATTACCATTTGCCTTATACATTGATTTGTGTTTGTTTGTTTTGCCTTTTCCTCAGAGATTTTTTCATTTTTTTAACATTCGGCTAAAACTCTTGTGAATCAGTACTGCTTGGACCTTGAAGAAGGGGAGATAACCCGAAAGCTTGTCCTGAAAAATTGCATGTTAGTGCAAATAAAAAAATATCACGGACAGTACTCAATTTTACTTTTTCGTAAATTGTCAAACATGATGCTCCATTGGTTCAGTGTGAGTGTACTATCTAGGTCTGTTTCTTATTTTATCATGGATTTAGTTTTTTCGGGTTGGGCAAATTCGTTAAGTTATTTATACAATCTAGAGATTAAACCTTTATCTCTGGGTGAGTTAATACATATTAGTTCAAGAATAGAATAAAGGCGTTGGAGATTAAGGTTATAAAACTTCTCACAGAAGTTCCTAATTAGTGTATAATTTGTGTACTCAGAGGAAGGTATATTATGTGTGGACTGTAAATATTCGAATGAGGAGAATATTTTGTTTGTTGTAAGTGCCTGAAGGTTAGATAATCCTAGTTTATGCCATAATATGAATTTTGACCTATCTTTAAAGGCTGGGTTAAATCTTGGGTCACCTAAATAAGAGGCTATGGAGGTGTAGGTGAGATCATATTAAATGCATCTTTGTGACGTGTCCAACATTGGTATAAATGTGCTACTATACTATTTTGAGCATGAAAAAGCTCAAGAGAGTGATAAATCTGACCAGGGTATACCTTGTACATAAGGATATATAGATACTGTATAGAAAGACAACCAGGGTAAATTATCTTCTCTGTCAAACCATTGTGATTGCTGATTAAATCTTGTAGCCAGAAAATATAGCCATATATTCGGGAAGCCAAGGCCACCATTGTTTTGTGGTCTATATAGTAGTAGGTTGCTGCAACAAGGTTTCTTTCCGGACCAAATTTATTTATTTATTTATTTTTGTAGGGAGACCATTTTGTGTTTAGGGACGTTGATTGGGAGTGTGTGAAAGTTGGGGAATTTTGGCTTAAAATAGCGATTTATATGATGGAGTGATGTTGATGCCTAAGTATTGAATGGTATTGCCTAAGTATTGAATTGAAAGGTCCTCTGAATTGACGAGGCCACTTCTGGGGAAGATTAATTGGTAAAGCTGTGCATTTGGAGAGATTGACTCCTAGCCCCGATAGATTTTGAAATATTTTAAGCTCAGGAATAAGGTTAGGTAAGGATATTAGAGGGTCAGATAAGAATACTAGGACATCGTCCGCATATAAACGTAATTTATATACTTTAGAGCCTTTCATATATCCTTTAATATTTATGTGATTACGAATAGCACAGGCAAGGGGTTCAATTGCTAAGGCGAAAAGTAAGGGGGCATCCCTGTCTGGAACCTTTTATTAATGTGAAAAATTCTGAATTATTACCAGGAATTTTTATTCTAGTTTGGGGATTTTGCTAGAGGGCATTGAAACCATGAATACATTTTTGGGAGATGCCAAATTTTGGCAGAACCCGTTCTAGATATGACCAGCTGACGCTATCGAAAGCTTTGTAAATATCGAGGTTGAGAAGACAAACTAGCTTAAAAAAAAGATTAGCATCCTGTATAATATTGGTTACCAGCCTGATATTGTCAGTAATTTGCCTGCCATGCTGCTTAGTTCTTTGGTGAGGTTTACAATTTTAAATAATCTTTCTTTCTTCCTTTTGGATGCTATTTTTATTAAATAACCTCTAATGACCACAGTGTGGGGGTATGTTTTCTATGTTGTTATGTTTAAAATATTCTTCAATATGCGTGGATAATTCTTAGTTAATTATAGGATCAGAAAGTAAGGAATCGTTTATTCGCCAGTTATGTGACATGGGAGCTATATAGAAATATGTGATGTATCAAAGGAGAATATATGGTGGTCAGACCAAGGGCAAGGGTGTATCTCCGCTTTAGAGGAATTGGCTAATAGGATTGGAGTGCAAAAGATATAATCCAATCTGGCGTAGCTGTTATGGGGAAAAGAGTGGAAGGTATACATTTTGCTACCAGTATTATGTGCTCTCCAAGAATCAATTAATTGAAGGTTATTGAGTGTTTGATTCAGAGATTTGGAGAATGCCTTAGTATTAGGAGTTATTTTGCTTCTGTCTAAGGATGGGCTGCTAAATTAAAATCTCCTCCTATAATCAAGTGAGGGGAGATGTATTTCTCCAAAACCTCAAAAAAGGATTTAAAAAATGTTGATTGGGATTCATTAGGGGCTGTTAGGAAAAGACTGGCCTGTTGAAGTCAGGTCCTTTTTCTGGACTTTTCGCCCTTTTTGCGGGTTCACGCACGCGCTCCCACACGTGCGCACGCCGGAAACGGCGCCAAATTGCCCTATTTAAGCTTCCTGCACCTGTCAGCAGGTCCTGTCCGTTCAACAGCGTCTGAGTACCTGTGAACTTCAGCTCTGCTTCCTGAGACCTGCTCCTGTGTTGTTCCTACTCCTATGATCCAGCTTGACCTGATCTGACCTGCTATCTGTCTGCCTGCACCGCCCCCGGCTATCCACGACCATCCGTTTGCCTGACCCCTCTGTACTCTGCAGTTTGTTAAACTCTGCTTGGACTTTGATCACTCTTTTGCAACAATACATATCTTTATCATAGGGGATATTTAAAATCCCTGTGATAAAAAATGATAAAAAAAAAAGATGAAAGGGACAGTGTAAAAATAAAATAAAAAGCAAAATGAATAATTAAAAAAAAAATGCACCCCTGCCCCCCGTGCACGCGCGCAAAGGCGGACGCAAGCATCAGTCTCGTGTCGTATGTAAACAATTTCACGATGCATGTGAGGTATCAACACGAACATCAGATTGAGGGCAGTAATTCTAGCAGTAGACCTCCTCTGCAGATCTAAAGTGGTAACCTGTAAAGGCTTTTAAAGGCTTTTAAAAATGTATATAGTTTGTCGCCGCTTTGTGGGTGTGCGTCATTTTTAAAGCATGTCATGTTTGGTGTCTATGCACTCGGCATGAGATCAACTTTTATATTTCACCAAAAATGTGGTCAAAATAGTCTGTTTTTGTGCATTACAATTCAAAAAATAGTTTTTTTCCCCAAAAATTGCGTTTGAAAAATTGCTGCGCAAATACTTTCTGAAAAAAAAATTGTAACACCCAATATTTTAATCTGTAGGGCCTCTGCTTTAAAAATATATATAATGTTTGGGGGTTCAAAGTAATTTTCCAGCAAAACAAAAGTAATTTTTCAAGTAAACAAAAAGTGTCAGAAAATACTTTTTGGTTCAACTGGTTAGAAGAGTGGGTGATGTTGGGCATAAAATGCCAGGACAGTTCAAAACCCCCCCAAATGACACCATTTTGGAAAGTATACACCCCAAGCTATTTTCTGAGAGGCATGTTGAGTCCATGGAATATTTTATTTGTTTGTCATAAGTGACTGAAAAATGAGAAAAAAAAAATTACACAAAGTTGTCACTGAAATTATATATTGCTCACACATACCATGGGTATGTGTGGAATTACACCCCAAAATACATTCTGCTGCTTCTCCTGAGTATGGGGATACCCCATGTGTGAGACCTTGTGAGTCTATCCGCGTACAGGACCCCAAAAACCAATCATTGTCTTCAGGATTTCTAAGGGCGAAAATGTATTACTTCACTCCTTACTACCTATCCAGGTTTGGAGGCCATGAAATGCCCAGATAGCAAAAAAAAAAAAAAAAAACGAATGACCCCATTTTGGAAAGTAGATACCACAATCTATCTGCTGAGAGGTATGTTGAGTCCATGGAATATTTTATATTTTGCCACTGGTTTCCGGGAAATTACAATTTTTATTTTTGTTTTATTTTTTTACACAAAGTTGTCACTGAAATGATATATTGCTCACACATGCCATGGGTATATGTGGAATTGCACCCCAAAATACATTCTGCTGCTTCTCCTTTCTAATGGCATAAAATGGTGATTTTACTCCTCAATACCTATCACGTTTTTGGAGGCCCTGAAATGTCAAGGTAGCACAAAACCCCACCAAATGACCCCATTTTGGAAAGTAGACACCCCAAGGTATTTGCTAAGAGGCATGGTGCGTATTTTGCAGCCCTCTGTCAAGTACCAGGTAGTGAGCCTGACGGTCGGGGTGGCCTCTCCTACGATTCCGGTTCGAGGCACCGCTGGAGTTGAGACATCGGCCACAGTAGCACGGTGGAGTAAGAGTGCCTGTGGAAGTCCAAGAGTATCCGTCAGCAGGTGGTCAGGAGGAGTGCTGGAAGGGTGCTGGTGTTCAGAGCAGGATACTTGAAGAGACCGGATGGTCACAGGCACAGAAGCGGAGTCAGGGACCAGCAGGTTCGGCAACGGGCTGGCAGCGAGGTACAGTGGGTCAGGCAGAAGAGTAGTTTCAGACAAGCCGGATCAGGTAACAATAGGAACAGATACAGATAGCAGGCAATCATGGGTTACGCTGTAGATCAGACAGCACCCGCCCTGAGGGCTAGCGGGGTTTAAATGGCCCATTTGGCACCAATGCGCACACACGAGCGAGCCAGCGGACAATGGTGTTCTCAGGAGGACCTTTCCTGGGGGGAATCGTGCTGGCGATATTCCTGACATTGCCTCTCCCTTATGGGCAGCCTCCGGATGCCCAGTTGGGTTCTTCTTTGCGGGTGACTGCAGAGGAAGGCATTTACCAGGTCCGTGGCATGCACATTTTGTTCAGGCTACCAGGAATTTTCTTCAGGTCCGTAGCCCCGCCACTTAATCAGGTATTGTATTTGCCTTCTTCTCCTCCTGCAATCCAGTATAGCCTCCACTTCAAACTCCTCATCCCCATTGACAATCACGGCTCTGGTGGACCTGTTTCGCGGTTTGGGAAGGAGTCCGGAACCGCTGGCTTCAATAGTGAGACGTGAAATACTGGATGAATCCTGCGATGTCTGGTAAGGTCAGCTCATAGGAGACTTTGTTGATCCTCCTTTTTACTGGGAACGGTCCTATGAATCTAGGGCCCAGCTTCCTAGATGGGCATGCCAGCTTTAGGTTGGTCATGGCCAGCCACACAGATTCTCCTATTTGTAAGGCCAAGTCCCCTCTTCTCTTCTTATCAAAAGCCCTCTTGTTGTCTTCCTGTGCCTTGCCCATAGCTTCCTGTAACAGCTTGTTGTTTTGCGGCAGCAGAAGTCTAGGGTGCTTTGAACAGCCGGGATCGAAGACTCCGGGATGAGGTCCGGTAAGAACGTAGGATGGAAGCCATGATTTGCAAAATATGGAGTCTGCTTGGTGGCTGAATGGCAGGAATTATATGCAAACTCCACCATTGGCAGCAGTGACACCCAATCATCCTGCACGAAGGACATGAAACACTGAAGGTATTGTTCGAGAGTCTGGTTTGTTCGTTCTGTTTGCCCGTTAGACTGTGGGTGATAAGCAGAGGACAGAGAGAGTTTTATCTTCAGGATTCCACCCAGTGCTTTCCAGAACCAGGACGTAAATTGCACCCCCCGGTCAGATACAATGTCCGAGGACACACCGTGGAGCCTGACAATTTCCTTAATGAACACCCGGGCAGTCTCCATGGCCGAGGGGGTGCCCTTTAGAGGCAGGAAATGGGCCATCTTCGTCAGCCGGTCCACCATGACGAAGATAGCTGTACAGCCTTCAGAAGGAAGCAGCTCCACTATGAAGTCCATAGAAAGCATGGCCCATGGTCAGTTGGGAACAGGCAGGGGTTTTAGCAGGCCCCGGGCTTTGTTCCGGGAATTCTTGTTCCATATGCATGTGGTGCAGGCATTTATGTAATCTTTGCAATCTTTTGCCAGATCGGGCCACCAGAAGGTGCGCTGCACCAACTCCAGGGTCTTACGGGTACCGAAATGCCCTGCTAAGGGATGATCATGGCAGAGTCCCAGGATGGTGACTCAAACCTCTTCCGGGACAAAGATCAGTCCCCCTTTCCACAAGAGACCCTCCTGTGCCTGTAGATTGTCCCTGATGGAACTAGGGGTCCTTACAGTTGCTTGTTTGAGCTGCGACAGGAGGTCCCTCTGTAATAGCAGGAAGTTCCCTGCTGGCAGGATGGTGTCCGGTACTGTGGAATCTTTAGCATCCTCATACATCTGTGAGAGGGCATCTGGCTTAATATTCTTGGACCCTGGTCTATAGGTAATATGAAAGCAGAACTTTGTGAAGAACAACGCCCATCGGGCCTGGCGGGGTCTCAGACGTTTGGCAGACTTGAGATACTCAAGGTTCTTGTGATTTGTATAGATCAATATTGGGTGTGCTGCCCCTTCCTGCAGGTATCTCCACTCCTCTAAAGTGGCTTTGATAGCCAGGAGTTCCCGGTCGCCCACGTCGTAGATCCTTTCAGCCGGAGAAAGTTTCCTCAAGAGAAAGGCCACTGGATGCACTAAGCTCTTGAGACCAGAGCATTGGGAGAGGACCGCCCCTACAGCATTTTCTGAGGCATCTACCTCCAAGATGTAGGGAAGGACTGGATTAGGGTGGCACAGCACTGGGGCAGAAGTGAATAGTCCTTTTAGTGTTTCAAAGGCGGACTGGGCTTCAGGAGACCAGCGGAATCGGGTTCCCTGCTTGGTGAGCTGGGTGATAGGTGAGATGATGGCCGAGAAGTTTTTAATGAACTTGCGATAAAAGTTTGAGAACCCAACGAACCGTTGGACTCCCTTTTATCTGTGGGTGCTGGCCACGACAGTATTGCTGTCACCTTTTGCTGATCCATTTCAATGCCTTCAGGGGAAAGGATCAGACCCAGGAATTGGATGCTCTGACGCTCAAACTCGCACTTCTTGGGTTTGGCGTAGAGGCAATGTTGACTAAGGCGGCACAGAACGGCTTTAACATGCCACTGATGGTCTTCCAGGGAGGAGGAGAAGATAAAGATATTGTCCAAATAGGCTATAACAAAGATATCCAAGAAGTCCCTGAGGATGTCATTGATAAAAAACTGAAAAGTAGCTGGAGCATTGCATAAGCCGAAGGGCATAACAAGATACTCGTAGTGGCTGAATCTATGGATGACCCGAGGAGGCCCTTTTGCTGTTTGGCTGGGCAGTTGTGTACATAGTGGCCAGCCTCACCACAGTAAAGTCAGAGGTTGCCCTGGCACCGGCGTGAGCGTTCTTGAGAAGAAAGCGGGGAGCGGGCCGGGACTTTGGGTAGTGTGCGTGCAGGCTGTGGTGATTGTGCAGAGGCGTCCCAAGCGACGGTCGATCTGAATGGAGAGCATAAACAGATCATCCAGGGAACTTGGAACTCCCACACGGGCCAGCTGATCTTTGAGGTCTTCTGACAAACCCAGACGAAATGGATGTTGCAATGCTGTGTCATTCCAGCGGGTATCCGCACTCCACCCCCGGAAGTCAGTTACATAGTCCTGCTGGAGTGCATGGAGCATTGATTCAGCTGTGGCGGACAGACGAGGGTCATCAAATAGCTGTGACATCGCTTGGAACGTCGAGGACAGGGTTTTGCAGCCGGGTGCCTCGGGTCTCCAATAGGTGGTGAGCCCAGGCTTGGGGTCCGCCTTGCAGCAGAGATATGACAAACCCCACCTTGGTATGTTCTGACTGGAAAGTCCGTGGCTAAAGGGAGAAGTAGAGCTGACAGGCATTTAAAAAGGCTCTGAACTTCGACCAGTCTCCGGAGAATTTTTCGGGAGTAGGTACCCGGGGCTCTGAGATGGGCATCACAGTAAGCGGATCAAAGCTGGTTGTAGTTGCAGAGCCGGAAGTGGTGGCTACAACTTGCTCCTCGAGAAGGGCATGTTTCTCCTGAAGTGCCCTGATGGCTTGTGTGAGGTCCACGAGGTGTTGGTTGACCTCATGTAGACCAGAGGCCTCCCCTGCAGGCTCAGCCATGGCTGTCTGATACTGTCACCTACCAGGTAGTGAGCCTGACGGTCGGGGATGGCCTCTCCTACAACTCCGGTTCGAGGGACCGCTGGAGTTGAGACAGCGGCCACAGGAGCATGGTGGGGTAAGAGTGCCTGTGGAAGTCCAAGAGTATCCGTCAGCAGGTGGTCAGGAGATGTGCTGGAAGGGTGCTGGTGTTCAGAGCAGGATACTTGAAGAGACCGGATGGTCACAGGCACAGAAGCGGAGTCAGGGACAAGCAGGTTCGGCAACGGGCAGGCAGCGAGGTACAGTGGGTCAGGCAGAAGAGTAGTTTCAGACCAGCCGGGTCAGGTAACAACAGGAACAGATACAGATAGCAGGCGATCACGGGTTACGCTGTAGATCAGACAGCACCCGTCCTGAGGGCTAGCAGGGTTTAAATGGCTAGTTTGGCACCAATGCGCGCGCACACGCGCCCCAACGCGCATGAGCGCGCGCCAGCGGCAATGGAGTTCTCAGGAGGACCTTTCCTGGGGGGAATCGTGCTGGCGATCTTCCTGACACTCTCATTTGTTTTGGAAAATGAAGAAATAAACAGATTTGTGAGATCTGCAAAATACTCAAAATACTTCTCAGCAAATAGCTTGGAGTGTCTACTTTCCAAAATGGGGTCACTTGGGGGTTTTTTTGCTATCTGGGCATTCTATAGCCTCCGAAACGGTAATAGGGAGTGAGGAGTAAAATCACCATTTTATGCCCTTAGAAAGCCTGAAGGCAGTGATTGGTTTTTGGGGTCCTGTACATGGCTAGACTGCCAGAAAGTCTCACATATGTGGTATCCCCATATTCAGAAGAAGCAGCAGAATGTATTTTGGGATGTAATTTTACATATATCCATGGCATGTTCAAGCAACATATCATTTAGTAACAACTTTGTGAAAAAAAAAATTCTCATTTCCCCGAAACTTGTGGCAAAATATAAAATATTCCATGGACTCAACATACCTCTCAGCAAATAGCTTGGGGTGTCTACTTTCCAAAATGGGGTCATTTGGGGGGTTGTGCTATCTGTGCATTTCATGGCCTCCAAAACTGAGATAGGTAGTATGGGATGAAGGCATAAATTTTTGCCCTTAGAAATCCTGAAGGTGGTGATTGGTTAAAATAAAATATTCAGTGGGCTCAACATGCCTCTCAGCAAATTCCTTGGGGTGTCTACTTTCCAAAATGGGGTCATTTGGGGGGGGGGGGGGTTGTAATGTCCCTCCATTTTAGCACCTCAGGAAATGAGATAGGCAGTCATAAAATAAAAGCTGTGGAAATTCTAGAAAATGTACCCTAATTTGTAGACGCTATAACTTTTGCGTAAAGCAATAAATATATGCTAATTTACTTTTTTTTTTACCCGAGACATGTGGCTGAATGTATTTTGGCTAAAATTTATGACTAAAATTTAGTTTATTGTATTTTTGTAATAACATATCATTTTTTTTTTCAAAATTTCCGTTCTTTTTTTGTTTATATCACAAAAAATAAAAAGCACAGTGGTGAACAAATGCCACCAAAAGAAAGCTCTATTTGTGGGAAAAAAAGGACGTAAATTTTGCTTGGGTACTGCATTGCATGACTGCGCAATTACCAGTTGAAGCGGCACAGTGCCAAATTGAAAAAAGTGCCCCGGTCCTAAAGCTATAGGCACTTTATCTGGGACAAAAAAATGCATGTTACAGCCAACAACATCTTTTAGATGTTTATTAGGTATATTTGAAAAGCTTGTAGCAGAAGTTTTTTGTTTTACCTGATATAAACACATATATGTGTCAAATATACCTCGCTGTTTGGTACAAATAGAATGACTATATGAAATCAACCTTCCTGTTAGTATATTAAACTGAAGTGTGCTCAATAACAACTGGGTGATGAGCAGAGAGAGGGGGTTAGAGAGCAACAGGCTGACCAAACAGTACAAAACAATAATCAGACTATAAAGTCCATTTCCTGCCTCAGGTGCCAACAAGGTCCTGTAGGGGCCTCTGTGGGCCTTAGCTACATGTGATTTATGGGGATAACCCATGTAATGGCACCCAAAACAAGAAGGGGGACAATCCAGCGCAGCGGATCAACCAAGTCAAAAAGGAGAAAAAAACAACAATTTTTAACCAAACTTGAGTGCATCCTGCATAACTTTAAAGTTATATAACCAATATTAGGTAACATTATACTCCAAGGTTATTTATATTTGAAAACAGAAAGAAATCTGATCAGACAAATCTGAATATATCAAATGTCCTTTGAGTAAAATTATGCAGAAAACGGGATTTCTATAAACGACATTAAGTCTCTGAAAACTGTAGAGAATTCAAATAAAAGATAGTGTTTGTAGGATTCTCCAAATTGTAGCAAAACAAGACCCGTAGTAATGACTTTGATGAGTTGTGAGAAACAAAAGGAAAAAAAATTTTTTGTGGATTTGTCCTATATCTTACCACCTCTCCGGAAGATAGTGCTGCAGAAGTATCACTCCTGTGTATTTCCCCTGCAAGGGCTGAAAAGGTTACTTTGAAGGAAAAGTTGGTTATAGTTTAGAGTAGGATAGTATGATGAAAAGTCAGTAGGTGGCAGTATGAACAAGTACCATATATACTCGTGTATAAGTCGACCCGTGTATAAGCTGACCCCCTACTTTTGCCCAAAAAATATGGGAAAACATATTGACCCGTGTATAAGCCTAGGGTGGGAAATGCAGCAGCCAGAACACAGGGACAGGGAGCCAGAACACAGGAATTTTAGCCAGGACACAGGAATATTAGCCAGGACACAGGGATATTAGCCAGGACACAGGGATATTAGCCAGGACACAGGGATTTTAGCCAGGACACAGGGACTTTAGCCAGGACACAGGGATATTAGCCAGGACACAGGGATATTAGCCAGGACACAGGGATATTAATGCCAGGACACAGGGATATTAGCCAGGACACAGAGACTGTAGCCAGAACACATAAGGGATGAGTAAGGTAGTTTCACATTAAACAGAGCTGTGCTGCTTCTAAGAGCCGTTCTGTGCTTTGTAAGTGTGACTAATCACATTGGAATGTAGAGAATGCTGAGAGAGAGCTTCAGCTCTTCACTGAGATCAGGAGGTGGGCGGGACTGAAGAGCTAACATCAGCTTGTCCCGCCCACCTGCCGACATCAAGCTGAAAATCTGACACCTCTCTCAACATTCTCTACATTGCAATGTGATTAGTCACAGTTACAAACCACAGAACGGCTCTTAGAAGCAGCACGGCTCTGTTTAATGTGAAACTACTGATCACCCACAGACACTGACTCGGGTATAAGCCGAGGGGGGTCTTTTTCAGCACAAAAAATGTGCTAAAAAACTCGGCTTATACCCGAGTATATACGGTACATTAAAGCAGAAACCCCCATTAGTACACCTCCCTAGACTAAACACTAAACAGTTATTACATTTGTGAAATTCCTTATCTCTGAAGAGATATGTCCAATTCAATTTACAGGAAGTGCTCTCTCTAGTTCAAATGATGCATTATGTATTCTTCAAGGCTGGCTCTGCTAGAAGAATGATTCCATCATATCCTCTTCTTTCTGTTTACACTACATTTCCCATCAGCCTTTTCAGATTTCAATGAATGTGGGAGGTACACTAACCTATACATGTAAATGTGAACAAGTTCACTTCAACATAAATCACAATCCTCATTCTGCAGCCAGGCCCACTAACCAGTAACACACAGCATGTGTCTTTTCTCCTTTCCAACCACAAGGAGATAAACATATTGCTCTTACTTTCTGTAATCATTACTGAACTGTACACACATCCCATAATTATATATTATACACTGTACTCTGCTGTAATTCACTATTAGAAATATTTCTCCTCCTCCTGCAGATTTGAGATCGTTATAACAATTAGTGCTGGTATGGTGTATATGAGAACATCCCTACCCGCACCACAGAAAGAAAAATCTGTGATGTTTTACATCACCATGTGACACAAGTAAAATGTCAGCATGAGAAAAACACAAAAAAGTGTAACGCTAACTTACTAATCAATAACACAATAAAGGAGGAACCCTCTAATGTATGGAAATCTCAATAAATTTTGGGGGGGCGTGGTCAGACTTTCTGGGAGCACAGGACATTAATCTCAAAGAACGGGAGTTAATAGCTGTGTATCATTACTAAAACCATCATCAGCCCAACAATCACGCTCGCTGAGAGAACTAGGCAGCAGGTTGAGTCAGAATATTCTGGAGATCTTCCGTACCCAGGTGAGCAACATGGCGGCCGCGAACCAGGGACAGACACAGGCACCAGGCCCTGCTGCTACGGATCTCACTCCTAGCCGCTCTGACAATCCCAGGGGAGACAGTTCCACTCCCTCTTCATGACAACCGAGTCTAGGAGACCTACACACGATCGCGGCAGACATCAAAACCACACTTACAGCAGCCATCACGGACCTGAAACAGGACATTCAGGCTCTAGCAGGCCGTGTGCAGGACGTGGAGAAGACTGAGAGCACAGCTATTCGTTGCATATTCCATGCGGTGGATGCACACACGCCACGCTCTGCTCCTCTCTCGTTAATTAAACCCCAGTAAGTTCATGGTTCATGTTGTCTATGGTTTACTTTATTTTTAAGTGACATTTACTATGTTATAAGGGAGGAGGGTGGTAAAATGATAGCAATTAACTTCCATACAACTGGGAACTATATGCTGTGGCCCCAAAGACCCTCATGCCCACTCGCTGACCCATATCCAGCACTTCTGGTTGCGGGGCACCCCCACTGCCTGAGGCAAGCACGGCACATCAGATCCCTGTTTTGGGGTTGTCCTCATCCAACCACCTAATGATATACAAGACTATTACTATCCCACTAATCCCAAGGCATCTTCAGTTCAGAGACTCGGAAGTCAAGGAATCAACCAGGAAAAAACAGTTCTATGCGATATGAAAGACAACATACACAAGGCTAACCCCTTCCACTAGAGGTCGTCAGTGAGCTTACAACCAAATAGAGGCACTCGCTCACTGAGTCAAATTCTATACTGCTTTGCTATACTAGGGGTAAGACAAAATGATGGGCATGATTATAAGACTAAGCAAAAGAAACATTTATAAAACTTTATATAAGTATCCGGGTACGCTGTCAGGTGCAATAATAGCAAGGGTGCTAGCTCTTTTCCCACTTACATAATGATAACATATCTCTCTAAAGACCGCATGCACTCCAACCCCCACACGGTGGTACTCACAATATAACTGCTGTATCACCGTACACATCCGGACCCCTCCCGGTAGAATCTAAACAGACAGGAGAGCGGGACTCCCTGTAACCGGACTTAACTCTCCCAATCCATCCTTTCCCCCCCCCCCCTTTTTCTCCCCCCCCTTCTCCTTTTTTTTTAGCCCCCCAAACCCAACCCTCTCATCCCTTTTCCCTGGGGCACTCTGACGCAAGACCTCAATTAAACTCTCAATGCATCACCCGCACCGAGCTGATACTTATTCTAGTAGTATGGCTATAGCGCGCCCTAAGCAGGACCAACTAAAACTCAAACTTTGCTCGCTGAACGCATGGGGACTCAACGTACCTGAAAAACGTTCCAAACTCCTCCTAACGCTACATAAGACAAAGGCAGATGTTGTCTTTATACAGGAAACGCACTTCAGATCCGATGCTATACCCAAACTCCAATACGCGCAATACCTTAAAGTATACCATGCCACATACGCAGGCTCCAAATCTAAGGGAGTGGCAATACTCATTTCTAAATATTGCCCCCTAGAGATCACAGAAACCTTCTCCAGCGAGAAGGGATGTTACCACTTTATCAAAGGCGTTATTTACAATAAACCCATCATGCTGGCTAATATATACACCCCAAAAAAACTACAGGTTCCGTTTTTTCGTAACACTCTACAAGCACTCACCACGTTCCAAACATGGATGTAGCCCTAAAACAAAGCAATTCTGCAGGATCTTCTCACCTCCCATATCGGGCAATTTCAGCAATTAAAACCCAACTCAAAAACATACTTCTACATGACACCTGGAGGACCCTTTACCCGGACACGAGAGATTATACATTCTACTCAGGACTTCACAACCAATTTACAAGAATAGACTATTCTTTCATCACCCAATGAGACCTCCTATACCTATGTGAGGCATCAATAGACCCAATGTACCTATCAGATCACAACCCAATATCCATGTCGCTTCTATTCCCAGACAAGATTACCTGACCATATCTAGATGCCTCCCTGCTATCTGACCCCTCGTTCTTACCTCAGATACAAACAAAGCTGCAACAATACTTCTTAAACAATGTCTCACCAATGACACTATGGAATGCACACAAATGTGTGATTAGGAGGGAACTCATTTCCTTAGCGAGCAAGCGAAGAAAGGAGAAACAAGCACGCATCAACAAACTCTCCACATTAATACACTCATTAGAAGAAACCCACAAAACAACTTTAGACCCCCAAACCCTCCAGAGATTGGTCCAAGCCCGATCCCCTGGAGGAACTGGGAATATCAGTTAAACGAAAATGCATCCTATCACAGAAAAGATTCCATGATCAGGGCAATAAAGCTGGGAAGATGCTAGCCAGAGCTTTACAAACAAAAAAGTGGCGGCAACCATACACTCCATAGTGGACCCAAAAGGCCGTAAATTGACCACAAATACAGATATAGCCAACCAATTTATACAATACTACACCCAATTATATAACATCCCCTCCATGGCTCCTCTGGATACAGAGGGCAGAAAAGTGATGATTAAGACCTTTCTTAGCAAATATAGCCCGGACCCCCTCAAACCCTCGGAAGCAGAAGAGCTGGACGGCCCCCTCACCTCAGATGAATTTACGAAAGCTTTAAAGTAACTTAAACCTGGAAAGAGTCCAAGACCAGATGGCCTCACGAATAGTGATTACAAAACTTCTGGCAACATACTCACTCCTCGATTCCTAAAAGCATTTAATTCTTTGGCCATATCTCCGCCTAAACATCTAGATACCCTAGAGGCCCACATTACCGTAATACAAAAACCAGGGAAAGACGATTCCATCGTAGCAAATTACAGGCCAATTTCACTTCTCAATGTGGATATTAAAATTTATGCAAAGATCCTAGCTAACAGACTCCTTCCCTTAATGCCTAATCTGGTCTTACTTGATCAGGTCGGATTCATTCCAGGAAGGGAAGCCAGGGACAATACCCTTAAAGCAATAAATCTTCACCACTGGCTCTCATCCTCCCACCAACAATGATTTTTCCTATCCCTCGATGCGGAGAAGGCATTTGACCTGGGACTGTATAGCCGAAACACTTACAGCACTGGGGTTTGGAAACAGGTTTCTAAATGTAATTCTTGCTCTATACTCTAACCCCACAGCGAAAGTACGAGTCAATGGCCACCTGTCGGACGCCTTCCCCATATCGAACGGGACACGCCAGGGATGCCCACTAACCCCTTTAATTTTTGCACTAACACTCAAACTACTCCTACGCAGGATAAGACACAACAGTGATATAAAAGGCGTCACAGTCTCAGGACAACC
Organism: Glandirana rugosa; assembly: GCA_018402905.1. Lineage (NCBI taxonomy): Eukaryota > Metazoa > Chordata > Amphibia > Anura > Ranidae > Glandirana > Glandirana rugosa. The sequence goes on from BLSH010335836.1 coordinate 1,900,400, forward strand.
ATATAAAATTGCCGCCTACGCAGACGATGTTCTGCTTTTCCTAACAGAGCCTCTAACCACAATTCCCAATCTACTGAGAGACCTATTCTGGTTTAAACCCCTATCAAACATTCAGATAAACTTTGCAAAGTCCAGTGCACTAAATATATCCCTCCCACTTAAAACAGTCGCACAATTCCATCTAAACTAAGTAATCTCTATTCTCACAATTACTTAGCGTTTCTAAAAACCTTACGACAAGACTTTCAGAAGTGGACTGGAAATACTTTCTCGTGGTTTGGAAGAATTGATATAATTAGGAAGAATATTCTGCCTAGAATACTATATCTGCTGCAAACGATAACAATCAAATTACCTCCACTCTTCTTTGCCTCATATAGACCGGCCTGTACCAATTTTATCTGGCAAACAAAACACCCAAGTTACAACAAACTCACCACTCCCAAACTGAAAGGTGGATTAGGGCTTCCACACATTCTAAAATATTATTGGGCATGCAACCTGTCTAGAATAGTAGACTGGCATGTACATAATAAAACTAAAGCATGGGTCAATCTTGAAAACTCCTTAATCAAGATACCTTTGAGAAATCTCCCATGGATCAGACCACAACACTATACACAATATAATGCCGAACACCCATTAATAGGCCCCACACTAGACAGTTTCTCCGTGACTTGTAAGAAGTTAAATATTTCCTCGTTCCCTAGCCCACTTACCTCGCTTACCCATAATCCAGATTTTCCCCCAGGTCTAACAGAGGCATTTATGAGGGAGCTAGGGCCAATCTTTACCAAGCGAGGAGAAAACTTTTTTGAAAATGAATCTTTCCTAGATTTCAAAGGCCTTGCTTCCCGAACACCAACACAAAAGCTTTCCAGGCTGACCTACTTGCAAATCCGGCATTATCCAGCCAATTCGAAAACTCAAGTAGCTTGGCACAGGAAACATACCCCCTTTGAAGATATGCGCTGCAAATCTGAATCCCAGAGACACATAATCTCTGAGCTATACTCAATCATGTTTCAGGAGCATGACCCCAAACTAAATAAAGCAAGTCTACAATGAGAGAGAGATTTAACACTGAATGTAACCTCTGAGGACTGGGAACAGGTACTCACACACATACACAAAGGTTCAACCAACGTGTCAGCTCAGGAAAATGGGTATAAAATGTACTCCAAATAGTATCAGACGCCGAACAAACTACATAAATTCTATCCTATCGTTTCACAACCCTGCTGGCGCTGTAGCAAAGAAGTGGGAACGCATCTTCACATTTGGTGGTCTTGCCCGCTGATACAGCCTTTCTGGAAGGAAGTCCATAGTCTCATTTCCAACGTTACGACCTACTCTCTTAACTTCTCACCCGCACAATTCCTCTTACACCACACATCACTACCCCAAAAACAAGATCACAAGTTGCTCCCACTCCATTTAATCAATGCAGCAAAGATGTGCATCCACCTTCATTGGAATGAAACAACGCCCCCCCCCTTTATTGACGAGTGGATCAAAAAAACGCAGAGAACAGCAGAAATGGAGGAAATGATACATCAGGCCAGAGAATCCCCTGAAATATTTTACAAAATTTGGGCCTGCTGGATAGAATTTCAGAAGTCAACAAACAC
>BLSH010335836.1:1903641-1917460 GCA_018402905.1 Glandirana rugosa
ACACATAATATACACTACAATGTATAGTGTCTCTGGTCATAACACCATCATAACTTCAAATAACTCTATAGAGGTCAAAAAAAAAAAACAAAACAAAGTTACAAAAACAACTTCATTTGTTGTTTTATGTATACCAATGTTTGTTAAACGCCCACATTAAGGTACAGCAAAATGTATACTTCTATTATTTAGTCCCTATGTCTATATGTGACACACGTCTTAATAATCCGTTTACTCATAAAACTGGTGTAGTAGGAGAAATACGTACAACAGAATGAGGTTCGACATATCCGAGCTTTCGGATGATGGTTAATTCGTATAATCCAGTAGTAGGCTTTCGAGCCTATACAGCTTGGAGTAAGACAACATGCATAAAGAGGATGATGTGGTCAAAATACTCATTTGCCTAATAATTCTGCACACAGTGTATATCTGTATCCCTGATTTATTATCTTCATATGTAAAACGACATGGAATTACACCCGCAAATTGTTTGTAACCATATGTATTTTGTTGTTTACTTCAACAAAAACATTGAAACAAAACAAAAAAAAAAAACTGGAGATATCTCAATAAACTTCAATACTACCACAATACTGGTCTCTGTGATATGTAACATCACATATAATACACATCACACTGAAAATAAGACATAAAAATGAAACTTTGCAGGGATAGTGAAAACCCCTCCTATAGATATATGGAAGTGTACAGCGTCAGTAAACAGTGCAGCCTCATCAGTGCCGCTTATCAGTGCCCATCAGTGCGGTCACACAGTGCCACTTATCAGTGCCCATCAGCGCAGTCACATAGTGCCCACCAGTGCCGCTTATCAGTGTCCATCAGCGCAGTCACATAGTGCCCACCAGTGCCGCTTATCAGTGCCCATCAGTGCAGTGACACCATGCCCACCAGTGCTGCTTATCAGTGCCCATCAGTGCGGTGACACTGTGCTCACCAGTGCCACTTATCAGTGCCCATCAGTGCCTTGACATCGTGCCCAGCAATGCCGCTTATCAGTGCCCATCAGTGCGATGACACCATGCTCACCAGTGCGGTGACACCATGCCCACCAGTGGCGCTTATCAGTGCGGTGACACCGTGCTCACCAGTGCTGCTTATTAGTGCCCATCAGTGCGGAGACACTGTGCTCACCAGTGCTGCTTATCAGTGCCCATCAGTGCGGTGACAACGTGCTCACCAGTGCAGTAACACCATGCCCACCAGTGCCGCTTATCAGTGCCCATCAGTGCTGTGACACCATGCCCACCAGTGCTGCTTATCAGTGCTCATCAGTGCGGTGACACCGTGTCCACCAGTGCCGCATATCAGTGCCCATTAGTGCGGTGACACCGTACTCACTAGTGCGGTGACACCATGCCCACCAGTGCCTCTTATCAGTGTCCATCAGTGTGGTGACACCATGCCCCCCACCAGTGCCTCTTATCAGTGCCCATCAGTGCGGTAACCTCCCCCCCCTCGTCCACCCGCCGTCTCATCAATGATAGCAGGTATCTCTTTATTGTAATACACACTGCAGAGCGCAGCTCCGATATGGCCGTGACAGGGGAAAGCAGAGGTGTTCACATAGCAAACATGCCAGGAATTCCAGAATATCCCTGCTATCATTGATGAGATGGCAGGTGGACGAGGGGGGTGCTGGTAGAGAGGAGGAGGAGGAGGGAGGAAGAAACCACCTCTATGGGCGGCACAGACCGGGGGGTTTGCGAGACCCTCCGCCCACTCCAGCTGCTTTTGCTAGAGGACTACAAGTGGGCGTGTCAGACCGCTGCTAGCAGTACAGGACAGAGAAATTCCAGCGGTCTTACAAACCGGATGCCAGAGGGGAATAACATTTTTTCAGCAAGTTCAGCAGGCTACTACAGAGGAACTACAGAGCTCAGAAGAAGATGGATGGCATAGTTGGTGAAGGTAGGAGATCAGCAACAAGGACATGGAAACGTTTTTTCCCGGAGTTCTGCTTTAATATGTCCTTTGTCTAGTAGATTCTTGCCCTTCTGAATGGGAATGTAATATAATAAAGGCTCAGTAGGTGGCAGTAGAGGACCACAAATTGTATTATCTCCTATCTTATACAGTTGTGCTCATAAATTTACATACCCTGGCATAATTTATGATTTCTTGGCCATTTTTCAGAGAATGTGAATGAGAACACAAAAACATTTTATTCACTCTTGGTTAGTGTTTGGCTGAAGCCATTTATTATCATTCAACTGTGTTTACTCTTTTTAAATCATAATGACAACAGAAACTACCCAAATGACCCTGATCAATAAATTTACATACCCTGGTAATTTTGGCCTGATAACATGTACACAAGTTGACACAAAAGGGTTTGGGTGGCTATTAAAGGTAACCATCTTCACCTGTGATCTGTTTGCTTGTAATTAGTGTGTGTGTATAAAAGGTCAATGAGTTTCTGGACTCTTGAGGGACCCTTTCATCTTTCATCCAGTGCTGAACTGACGTTTTTGGATTCAGAGTTATGGGGAAAGCAAAAGAATTGTCAAAGGATCTGCGGGAAAAGGTAGTTGAACTGTATAAAACAGGAAAAGGATATAAAAAGATATCCAAGGAATTGAGAATGGCAATCAGCAGTGTTCAAACTCCAATCAAGAAGTGGAAAATGAAGGGTTCTGTTGAAACCAAACCACGATCAGGTAGACCAACTAAAATTTCAGCCACAACTGCCAGGAAAATTGTTTGGGATGCAAAGAAAAACCCACAAATAACTTCAGGACTCACTGAAAACATGTGGTGTGGCTGTTTCAAGCTGCACAATAAGGAGGCACTTGAAGAAAGATGGACTGCATGGTCGAGTCGCCAGAAGAAAGCCATTACTGCGCAAATGCCATGAAGTATCCTGCTTACAATACGCCAAACAGCACAGAGACAAGCCTCAAACTTTCTGGCACAAAGTTATTTGGAGTGATGAGACCAAAATTGAGCTTTTTGGCCACAACCATAAATGCTACATTTGGAGAGGAGTCAACAAGGCCTTTGAAACACGGAGGTGGATCGCTGATGTTTTGGGGAAGTGTGAGCTACAAAGGCACAGGGAATTTGGTCAAAATTGATGGCAAGATGAATGCAGTATGTTATCAAAAAATACTGGAGGGACATTTGCATTCATCACCCAGGAAGCTGCGCATGGGACGTACTTGGACATTCCAACATGACAATGATTCAAAACACAAGGCCAAGTCAACCTGTCATTGGCTACAGCCAGCAGAATAAAGTGAAGGTTCTGGAGTGGCCATCTCAGTCTCCTGACCTCAATATCATTGAGCCACTGGAGATCTCAAACATGCAATTCATGCAACACAGCCCAAACATTTCTAGAAACTGGAGGCTTTTTGCCAGGAGGAATGGGCAGCTTTACCATTTGAGAAGATACAGAGCCTCATCCACAAATACCACAAAAGTCTTCAAGCTGTCATTGATGTTAAAGGGGGCAATACACGGTAAAAACTGGGGTATGTAAACTTTTGATCAGGGTCATTTGGGTATTTTCTGTTGTCATTATGATTTAAAAAGAGTAAACACAGTTGATTGATAATAAATGGCTTCAGCCAAACACTAACCACGAGTGAAAGAAATGTTTTTGTGTTCTCATTCATATTCTCTGAAAAATGGCCAAGAAATCATAAATTCTGTCAGGGTATGTAAACTTATGAGCACAACTGTATGATTGTTTCCAGTGAAGGAAAGAATTGGACAGGAAAACTTTCTTTAAAGTCACTTGTGACAGGAGATAATGTGAAGTTATTATGCTTAATTTATCCATGCCAAAAGCTTAAACTGAAAACCGTCAAATGCTGGTGTTTGCGTCAAACAAAAAGCTAAAAATGGCCAAAATCTGAGTTATTTTGATTGATCATTCTCTTTGAGATTGGCAATATCTCCTTTAAGCTCTATGATAGGAGGGAGTGGACCAGATGAGTGAGGATCTAGGAGTCAATTGGAGTCTTAGAGTTGGTTCAGGTTCCAAGAGACCCAATTTAATGAGGAGCTCTTTACCCTCCCTGAGGTTATATATGGTATACGTTGTGCCATTATGCGGGACCGTTAGCTTGAAGGGGAAGCCCCATCTGTATCTGATCCTTGCAGACTGCAAAATGGTAGTGACTTCTTTCATGCCTCTCCTTCTTTCCAGTGTGGCAGGAGAGATCTCTGGGAAAATTTGCATTTTAAAGCCATCCATTTCTATGTTAGGTGTATTCCTTGAAGCTCTCCAAAATCTCCTCTTTAACCAGATAATCTTTGAGACAAATAATTATGTTGCGTGGTGGTTTTTCTGGGGGAGGTTTAGGACATAGAGCTCTATGGATTCTGTCACATAAGAATGCTGACTCTGGCTTATCTGGGAGTAGCATGTGGAACAATTTGATCATTGATGATGCTAGCTCAGAAACAGATTTGGGGACCCCGCGAATGCGCAAATTGTTCCTTATGTTTCTGTTATCTAAGTCCTCGACTTGCGTTTACACATACGTAATGTTTTCAGCCAAAGTTTCAAAGTCTTTCCTGAGGTCATTGTGAGCTAAAGCCAGCTCATCATGCTTTGTTTCTAATATGTCCGTTCTATTGCCCAACGCCGCTATCTCCTGTGTTAGTACAGTGGTGGATTTGCTAATCTCTGTGAGGATCTTATTAGTTAATTTGTCGTACATTTTAGCCAGGCTGGCATCAAGATCCAACTTGGTGAGTTGCGACGAGTACTTACAGTCCTTAGGAGATGAAGAGACCTGGCCAGGAGTGGAGATGTTACTGCATGTGGCCGAAGGTGCCTTGGCGCCATTTTGCGACATCTTGTTCTTCTGGGCTGAATGGAGAAGATAGGAGGTGAGGTGTTTTTGGGCACAGGATTCCCGCTGTTTTTTCTTTTCAGACATGCACCGTGGTAATCTCCAGGGGTGAGGATGAAAAACAAGCAATTTCTGAGGCTTAATGGCCCTGGAATGTTGACTTGGCAGAGCCAGAGTGGCGGAGCTGTTAGAAAAAGCGACTTGCTTGCATCGCGCTGCGCATGTGTCCCCCTGAATTTTTATATTTAATATCAGGCAGTGCACAGAAACAGCAGTTATAAAACACAAAAAAAGACAGAAGTTACAAAGTGAGACAAAGAGTTTTAAAATAAAAGGGACAAAATGAAAAAGTATCTCTCTTGTCAGGGATCGGATATAAAAGGTGAGACCATTCAGGTATGATCTCATTTCAGATCTCCCTCTGATACCTTACAAATTAAAAGTGAGTTGCCACCCACTCAGGCTAGCCATTTGGATGAACGTGGCTGCTCTAGTAGGATTTTGGTAATACCAATTTTCAAATCCTCATAAATTAATATTTGTATTTATTATACAGGGTTTATTTAGTGGCAACAGTTCACGTACACACGGGCCGAATGTCGGGTGGTATCGGCCTGATTCAATAGAAACCATTCGGCCCATGTGAACTACAGCCAGTTCGACAGAAGCTGGTCTAACGGTTAGCATGACAAAAAAAGATCTGCCGACCGACTCCCAATCAACACTCTCAGCCAATGGCTTTTATTATGTCCAAACTGCACACTGAGCACAGGGATTGGCTTGCTCAGCACTGCTGCCATTCACAGAACACCTGGGTAAAATTTATATCACTTTTTTCACACAAAAATAAGTTTCTTTTGGTTGTATTTGATCACCACTGGGTAACCCACTCAGAGTAGTTATTAATAAAGATACCTCCAGATGTATGTTGCAGCAAAGTCCAATTGCAGGAGCCCCTGAAGATGATGCTGCGATTGTATTTGTGTCAGAGACCTGAAGACAAGATCAGCAGTCGCAGATCCTCCAGCTGTTGTCCAACCAGCCTTGAATGGAACTTGTCACTGGCAAGAACTGTGGTGTGGCACTGGAACTCAGAATCAGCTCTGCTCTTTTGTCCCTCCATAGTAGTGTATAATAGTCTCTTCAAGTGCAGGATTTAGCAGCATGGACAGAACATGCAGCTAAGACTTTCTCTCTCTCTCCACTTCCTCCTTCTGGGGTTATAAAGTCAACAACTCGGGGACAGGAAGTGCATACATGATATATTTACAGACATTAACAAATTTAGACAGTAGAGGGCAGCAGATCCCTATAGGTATATAGCTATAATCATTATCTTGCTAGATTCTTTAATATTGTACAGAATTTCTTGGTAATTTAGTTTTGATTCTGTATTTTATTTCTGTGTGTGTACCTGTACTATTACTATAGGAATGCAAGTCTTTGTTGTATTGCCCAATTTCATTTCTGCATTCTCTCCAAGAAAATTTGGCAGCAGGGATCAAGTGACAGCATGAAAATAAGCATGATCGATTAGTTGAAACAAGAGGAAACATTGTTCCCAGTGAGCACAGCCAACAGATCACGTCATGATTAAAATCAAAGCCCACATTATTTGTGAAAACAGGACATACAATATTTAACTTTAACCACTTGACCACCGGAAGAGTGTACCCCCATATGACCAGGGCATGCTTTGCTATTTAGCACTGCGCTACTTCAACTGGTAATTGCGCGGTCATGTAATGCTGTACCCAAATTAAATTTATATATATTTTTTTCACACAACAAAGGTTTATTTTGGTTGTATTTGATCACCACTGGGTAACCCACTCAAGGGGGTAATCAAGGGGTTAAGTGTGTGCCTAACAAGTGTTAATGTGTGTAATATGTGCTGATTCTTACAAAATATCTAATTGTTCCTTCTCCCTGCCTCGCAGAGAAATAAAACACACAGCTCAAAGGGGTTGTAAAGTCTCAAGGATTTTTCACCTTAATGCATTTATGCATTAAGGTGAAACACCTCCTGTAGTGCACCAGCCCCAGAACCCCCCTTTTACTTACCTGTACCCTATCTTTCCAGCTGGTGTCTCGGGTCCTGAATGGATAGATAGATAGCAGAGCAGCCATTGGCACCCGCTGCTGTCAATCAAATCCAATGATGCGGGGCCAGGGGGCAGGGCCAAGTCCTACTGTCTGTGTCAATGGACGCACCAGCAGGACACGCGAGCGCGCCCACACGGGTGCCCCCAGGGAGAATGCTTCTCCGACAGGGCACTCGATACGAGGAGCCAGGAGCGCCGCTGAGGGACCCCCAGCAGAGGAGGTAAGTATAACATGTTTGTTATTTAAAAAACAAAAACAAAACCTTTACAATCACTTCAATCCCTCTATACATAGCCCTGTGTTTTTGTCAACACGGGGCTCTGGGCTGTGATTGAACAAAGCTGATTAGCAGGTCTCAGCCATAAATCATTGGCTGAAACCTGTTGTCCAATCACAGCGAGAATCGTGGGGGGGTCAAGCGCACGTGCCCTGAACCCGGGAGACGTACACTTCTGCCTGCAAGTGGTTAATTTATCCAAAAATGTATGTACAAATGTACATGCTAACAATGTACTTTTCGACTGGCTTTGTTTTAGTCTGTGTAATATGCCTTTTACCTTTGAAAGTGTTTTTTTATATTGACATTGATCCTGACACATTTTTAATGATGTCCTTGTCCTGCATATTCTGCAGTGTTATCCCAGCCAATATTATCTGCTATGCCCCTGCAGCCATATGCTCCCCTAAGAGTGGTTGGTAGTAGTGGTTCACCTGATAGCTGCCCTCAAACATACCATATTTCACACATCCGGAGACACTGACCAGGCCGGCTCTTGTTTTTGTTGTTTTATTTAGGGGAAATAACTTGGATGGGGATAAGGGGTAACTGTGGGATGCCCAAAGAATTATGGTACATGGATTCCATATACAGTCCTGTATATGCACACTTGCACTGCAGACTCTCCCTCTGCAGACTATTGCTCCTCTCCACTCTTCCGCACATCACTTGTTAACCTTTTCTCTTATAGTTCCCTCTCTACACAGAACTTGCAGCTTTTCACTTCTTTGCTTCTCTCCAGCTCAGAACTTAGTTTCCAGCCTGAAGGGAAATTTATCAGGCTTCTCTATACCTTTCTCTTCACCACAGTTAGCACATGGTGAGGCCTACCCTGTTTCAGCAGCAGATAATGAGTTTCTGGACTTTGAGTCAGACCATGTTTGCCAGGTGCTCTATCCCTATTGTGCACATAGAAAGGGAAAGGGCGGGAGTTTGAATGAGGTATGCATTGATGCGACTTCAAATAAGAGTACCAAATAATGTAAATATTTATTGTTGAACCTTGAAAATAATACCATACAGTGATGAGTACATGAACATATTGGTAAACATGTAAACAGTATATTGCAAACTTTGTACATATAGATAAATTGGTTGATAAAAGTAAGCTCCATATGGTAGTGCTAAGGAGCACACAATGTAACCTGAGTGAACAAATTGCAGCTGATATAAGCCTAACGTGTTTCGTGGCAAATGGACCGCTCTTCAGGGGCTGATGCGAAATGGGTAGGATCTGAAAAGAGACATGGGCATGTCACTAGAACATAAGCAAAGCGACCCTGCTAAGGGAAGCCAAAAAATGGTAAAAGGTAAAAAATATATATGTACATGATAGACTACTTACATAAACAGCATACACATGACAGCTTGCTGAGATAAGCGGGCCAACACTCTCGCCCGTATGGGGAGCTGAGGTGTTGTTCATGGCAAGATAGAGCACATGAATGTGGGCAGAAAAGAAAGCAGGGGCTCCAATCTGTGGTATATGTGGAACATCAAAGAAATATATATACTGTAATATAATGAAGTCCGAGGTAATGAATACAGGAGACCCCTGCACCAAGCAATGTAATAAGAATAATAAAACACCACCTGTGTCAGTATATAGCTAAAGTGAAAAAGTAGGCCATGAAGGCAAGTGAGTGCAGATATTGCAGTGATATGGGAGAGTAATGGGATCAAAATTAAGCTGAAAGAGTGAAAGAAACCACAAGAGAGAGAGATAGACATCTTTTCAAATCCTACCCATTTCGATGGCCTCATCTATCTTCCAGCTTTCTGCCCAGAAACCAACCTCAGGTTTCTGAATATAGAGAGACAGAGGTTCTGGTGACCACATCTGTTAAGTCTTCCCAATCCTCCCTGAGCCACTCCTCCCGGCCCAGATCAAAACATTACAGTCAGGTCTGACTAAGTTCACCTCTCCTAGCCAAAAACCCTGCTATAAAATGCACCTCTACTATGGGGGGCGCTAGGCACCCTCACTTTTGTGGACTACAAATCACCTCCTCCATCTCTGTATTGAAGATGAGAAGAAGACAGGGGAGGGGGTGTTCTGTATTTCTAACACACTTCCTGTACTTTGGTGACAACATTGATCCTCCATAGATACAGTACAGTAAGTGTCCACTATCACCCAAGGACAGGAAATTAGTTACTGGTAGGATCATCAGGTGAAAATAAAGGCCTGAAAAAAAACTACTGCAGCCACCACATCTAAGGACTAGCAGGTTATAATACATAGCTCCCAACTGTCCCTGAAATTACTGATTTGGAACAATGTCCCTCTGTCCCTCTTTCCTTCTCATTTGTCCCTCATTTTTGTCTGATCTATAGTTGCATTTAAAATTAACTTTTTATCTTTCAAAAAGTGTTTCCAATTGCGAAACTTTTCATCCAATGTCTAAATTGCTGCAATTGTAAATTTCAAAATCCAGTATAAAGGAATAGTAGTGGTAGGTTTCATTAATAATTTTTTGTATAATTCATCTTTAAAGCGGTTGTATCCCCAGGGAAAAACAAAACAAAACCTGTAAGGCAAAGAATACTAGCACCGCATACTAGCTCATTATGAAATACTCACCTTAGAACAAAGACCCATCAGGATTGCTCGGTCCGCTCTGAAAGAGCAGACATCTTCACTCAGATGTTGCTTCCGGGTACGCAGCTCTGGAGCCATGAGACGTCACTCCCACATGCACACGGGAGTCCTCATTTCCGGCAATTCCTGGCACGATGCACCGGGCCTTCGCCGGAACGTTACTGTGCACGTTACTGTGCCGCTGACGTCAGCGGTTGCTTGCAGGAGGAATATCCCCTAAACCTTACAGGTTTAGGAGATATTTCTTTTACCTACAGGTAAGCCTTAGTACAGGCTTTCCCGTAGGTAAAAATCACGGTTGGGGTGATACAACCGCTTTAAAGGGGGTGTGGCAGGGGGTATGTCCTTTGCCTACATACTTTTACTAATAGGTGTCCCTCATTCCCATATCAAAAAATTGGGAGGTATGCTAATTTATGAAATGTATTTTGTTCTTGGGTTTAGCTGCAACAATCAGTCCTGACTGCTGTTACGTTGTCTTGATAGGGATAAATATTATCCCTACGAGGTAAGACCCAGGCTGCAAACAAACTACAAGGTGCCTTGTGCACAACCAACCACAATGAATATACTGTATATCATTTTCTGTCTCACCAAGGGCATGTAATAGAATGTCCAGTGGTGGCCCGTGCATTGCGCAAGGGTGCCGCCCCCCCAACACCTCCACCACCGCCCCCTATTCATGCGCCTGGCCCCTTTCAGGACACAGGACGCATAGATTACAATTGCGGAGAAAGGCAGGGGTGTGTCCTTTGAAGCACATGATTAGAGCCAGAGGCTCTAATCGGCTTCAAAATAGGGTGGTCTTGGGGCGCACTCTCTGCCCACCCAATTGTGTGACCATAGCGAATTAATTTTTGCTATTTTCACACTAGGGCCACTTAGGAGACAGGTCGATGAAACCTGTTTCCCGATTGGCCAAAGCGCCAGGTGATCCACCAATCACCAGGAAGGCTGGTGATTGGTGAAGTTGTGGATCGCTCATTCACAGGACTGAACAGAGGATTGTCTGCAGACAAGAGAAAGCAGTGCCAGTGAGGAGGTTCGTCCAAATGGCTGATATACCGCATATATCGCAGGCCCCAATGATCTATATAACCTGAGATCCAGCGGTTCTGGTAAGCAGAACATATTGATTTGGAGACATGTATTGAAGTTCCTTTCTGTTGTCTACATCTACTAATTACACTCCTGTGGCTTTATGAAGTGAATCAATTGGGGGCCTGACTGATATATGTTTTGAAAAAGGACATATTGCTGCTATTTTGTTCACAAATATTTTTTTCTTTGTTTAAGGACACATTGGGACTATTTCACTATATCACAAATATGCAATCGCACGACGCCTTAAAATAACGCCCATTCAAGGCAATTAGCATATGAACTGGGCGATCATGCGAACGCAAAATCACGTTATTGCCGCAAATATGCCTCCTTAATCGGCATATGTGGGAATAGCTGATGTCAATTGGGCTTGAACCTGCAGAATCCATTGAAGGCTTGTATGAACATGATTTGCTTGAAAAAGGGTATGGGAACTACCGCAGCAAAATGGAAACCATCAGCGAATATCAACACCGGTAGGATCCGAACCTGTAGCTGTAAGCTTTGGAGGTATCAGAAGGAACCACTACACTATCGACTTGAACACAACCAGCCATAGAAAATACATGTACTAATCTTGGATTCTTTTAATTCTCTACAAACTGCCAGCACGTTAACTAGTATGTGATTGTTCCAATTCTACACTATAATATTATTGAATATGTACATACCATTGGGCGGCACAGTGGTGTAGTGGATCGCACTTTCACCTGGCAGCAAAAGGGTTGCTGGTTCGCATCCCAACCACAACACTACCTGCCTGAAGTTTGCATGTTCTACCTGTGCCTGCGTGGGTTTCCTCCGGGTACTCCGGTTTCCTCCCACACTCCAAAGACATGCTGGTAGGTAATTGGCTTCTATCTAAATTGGCCCTAATATGTATGAATGTGAGTTAGGGACCTTAGATTGTAAGCTCCTTGAGGGTAGGGACTGATGTGAATGTACAATGGATATGTAAAGCGCTGCGTAAACTGATGGCGCTATACAAGTACCTGAAATAAAATAAAAAATAATAAATAAATAAAATACCATTGCAAAAGTTCATAGTATGGAAGCAATCAAACTGATGGGCATTGGTGAATATGCCTTCACATATTTTCGGAATATAACGCCAAGTACAATGCAAGGTGTAGTGATGACACCGGTAGGATCTGAACCTGTAGCTTTGAAGGTATTAGAAGGAACCACTACACTATGGAGTTGACCACAACCAGCCATAGAAAATACATTTACTAATCTTAGATTCTGTTAAGTCTCTACAAACTAATTGCAGGCATGTTAACTAGTGTGTGATTATTCCAGTTCCACACTATAATATTATTGAATATGTACATACCATTGCATAAGTTCATAGTATGGAAGCAAACTGATGGGCATTGGCGAATATGCCTTCACATATTTTCAGAATATAATGCCAAGTATAATGCAAGGTGTAGTGATGACACCAGTAGGATCCGAAACTGCAGCTTTAAGCTTTGAAGGAATCAGAAGGAACCACTACGCTATAGACTTGAGCACAATCAACCATAGAAAGTACATTTACTAATCTTGGATTCTGTTAATTCTCTACAAACTAACTGCCGACATGTTAACTAGTGTGTGATTATTCCAATTCCACATCATAATATTATTGAATATGTACATACCATTGCATGCATTTAAAGAATTCATAGTATGGAAGCAATCAAACTGATGTGCGCTCGCATATTTTCAGCATCTAATGCTGAGTACAATGCAAGCTTTCAGAAGGTCATACCATTGAACTACTCTATGAGTTAGATAGCCTTGTTTAAATGTATCATGTAGGCTTGCTGGTACCATACAAATCATTGTACCAGCCAAACTTTGAACAGTCAGAATTGTTTGACATTCATGTCAGCTGGAATTACTACTGATCTGTGATTAGCTGAAGCTATTCACATGGTACAGGTTGTTGAGATAAGCCCAAGTACCATGTGATAGCTGGGGCTCAATCCCAGCTCACCAATCTAGGTAACAAGCTGATATTAAAGTGGTGCCTCTGCCCCCCCCCCCACCACAGGAAAAAGTCAGCAGCTACACATCCTGCAACTGCTGACTTTAATTATTAGGACACTGTCCTGGAAGTTAGTGATGTTGGCACCCCAGCCCATGTTTCCATTGGCTCTCAGGTGCTGTCGCCTCCATTGCCAATTCCCTACTGTGCATGCACAAAGGGCACTGCACTTTCTGAATGGCTTGGCAGCAGGGAAGGAGAAGGGGTGACACATTTCTGCCATACCTCCATGCAGTGAGGTCTGTCAGAAGTGGGGACAGGTAAATGTCCAAAACAGGTCCCCCCCCACCGAAAAGGTACCAAACAAGGCATCAGAAGGGGGGGAGAGAGATCAGCAGGGCTTCCACTTTTGGGTGGATATCTAAGGCCCCTTTCACACTTGTGCAACTTGTCCTGCGACATGGGACTGCAAAGTCGCCTGTCAAGTTGGACCCCGCAATTTCCAATGAGTAGGATTCATAGCTGTCTGACTTCAAGTGGTATCAACTTCAAACTAGTCCCTGAACTACTTTGGTCCGAGTTTGATATGACTTGCGTTCCCTAGTCCTCAAGATTACACAGGCATTGCTTCAAGTCACATCAAAGTTGCATGACTTTCAAGTCACACAAGTGCGAATGGGGCCTAAGTCAAAGGTGTTATCCTGAAAGTAATGCAGTTTGCCCACGACATTGTCCCAACATCAGGGAATGCAAGAGTAATATTGAGAGCTAGGAACCTCAAGTCACACCAAAGTAGTACAGGGACTACTTTGAAGTTGGTGCCACTTGAAGTAGCACAGATATGAATAGTTTCAGGAAAATTCGGCCAAGTGTAAAAGGAGTGTATATAAGCAACTCTCTTGTGTATATATATATATATATATATA
>BLSH010335836.1:1920102-1931303 GCA_018402905.1 Glandirana rugosa
TGACCAGTGAAACTCCTGGACCATGCTGGCTTGATATCTACGACCTCTAGGGTTTGGACCATCAGCAGAATACATGCAGGAAGTGTAATGTGCCTGTAACCAGGAAGTGATGTGTGCGCATGGGCATTAAGCAGGGCCACCATCAGGGGGGTACAAGCAGTACTGTTGTAAGGGGCCCCAGTGTCTCAAGGGCCCTTACAACAAAAACTTTAGCAGTCTTTAACATTGGAGTCTATGGGAGGGGGACACCCAGTTTGGGGACACCTTTCTCCCAAACCATAGCCAATAAAAATACCAAACTTTAGTCACATAGAGAGCGCAACAACTGGGCAACAACTGGGCCAGGTTTGGGATCTCCAGCATCTATAGTTCGGTCGTACCAGGTCCTCAAAGTGACCAGTCATTGACTGGCAATTGTCAGGTGAACTTCGGACTTAACATTGGAGTCTATGGGGGGGGGGCACCCAGTTTGGGGACACCGTTCTCCTGAACCATAGGCTATAAAAATACCAAACTTATGGCACATGGAGAGGGCCCACTGGACCACAACTGGTCCAAGTTTGGGACCTCTAGCACCTATGGTTTGGCACGAGGTCTTATTGCAAGCATTGGGTGAGGCTGTGCTGCTTGTGCACTGTTTTTTTAACCCCTTGAATCCCACACTAGCATGCATTGCACACTTGACTTGAATGAGTCCATGCTTGGCAGGCTACACCCAGTAAGTGTGACAGGGTGTATAATTCCTACTGGGGCTGCAACATGTGTATACCCCTGGCCAGTGGGCAGATGTAGTGGAATGGCCCTGGGGAATGTTGGTGGTCAGAAGGGGGGGCAGGTCTAAAGCTGTTTAAGAGGCCCCTAAATTTGATGGCTGCCCTGGCAGGAAGTGAATGTGTGTTGATCTTACATGAATAAATTAACCCCATCCCCACCAAATATAGCTACCGCATCCTCCCCCACACGGTGTAAGCACAAGTAAATATTTCCTACACTTACCCATCAAATGAGTAGCACCTCCTTTTTGCTGAAATGGAACCTCACTATATCCACCTATATAGAGAACCTGACCAGCAAAGGCACTTCAGGGTGAACACAATGATATTCCTGGGTCAGAGGACAAAGCCACACTTGCTTGCGAATATTTGATCGCAATCACAATTTTTTAGTAATAGGCAGATGAATGACAAAGACAAAGGCTCAGTTTGAGAAATACAACACTGCCTATCCACCAGCTAAATTCATTAGGAGTGCCGGTTTCACACTTGTGCAATGCGGGAACCCTGCAAATCCACTGCAGGTTCCCGCATCGCATTTCACACTGCCATGTGTGACCTGCTGGGAGTGTCAACACATTGTTAATGACACCCCCATTTTAGCTCACATATCACAGTGCAAACTAACAGTTTGGACATTAATCGGATCGCATGGGCGTGAACACCCATGCAATCCAATTCTGGTGTGGACCAAAAAAAAAATGGTCCTGTGCGAGTTTGGTCCGAATGCAAGGCAAATTCAGCCATACTATCTGTATGGCTGAAATTGCATTGCATGGACAGCACATGTGACTTGTACTGCGTTGTGAATCAGACGCAATCTTGCATAGTGCAGCAGTGTGAACCGACACTTACCTGCAATTCTCCAGACCTGTTAAAAGAAAAGACTCCACTAAGGGCCGGTTCACACTGCAGCGGGGCGGAGCGGCGCGACTTCGCGCCCCGTTCACATCTAGGCGAATTGTCAGGCGACTTGAGTCGCCTGACAATTCGCCTCAATGCTGTGCAAATGGGACCGTTCTAATAGGAGCGAATCGCTTCGCTCCGCATTAGAAAAATGGTCCCTGCACTATTTTTAGGGCGATCTCAGGCGGCTTGCATTGACTTCTATGATAGAAGTCTCCTAGCAAGCCGCTTTGAGAACGCCTGGAGCGCCGCATTGCGCCGCTCGCGCCGCTCCGCCTCGCTACAATGTGAACCGGCCCTTAACCTTTATCATTTACTTGCAGGTGTGCAAGACAGTTCACTTCTCCAAACCCAGCTCCCCCCAAAACAAATTTAAAAAAAAAAAAAAGCTCAAGAATTTACATTTATTTGCACAGCAGCAACACAATTATGTACATTTATTTAGTGGCATTAGTATATTAGGTGGTACATTTATACAAACATTTAGCAATTGGGATCTAATGGCCCTGCTCATAGGAGCTTACAATCTAAAACCCCAGATTGGTTAATAGTAGGGTTGCCACCTTTTCTTCAAGCCAAACCCGAACACTAAGGCCCCTTTCACACTGGGACCGCCCGCTCGTCAGCGGTAAACTGCCGCCAATTTAGCGGCGATCTACCGCTGTAATAGCAGCGCTATGGCGCCGCTATTCGGGCGGCAGCACGGCACTTTTAACCCCCCCACAAAGGGTTAAACAGGGGTTAAAAGTGCCGGCGCTCGACGCTCCTGGGGCGGTGTAAAACCGCTTTGGGAGCGCTGCCCATTCAA
This sequence comes from Glandirana rugosa, assembly GCA_018402905.1. Taxonomy (NCBI): domain Eukaryota; kingdom Metazoa; phylum Chordata; class Amphibia; order Anura; family Ranidae; genus Glandirana; species Glandirana rugosa. Next base: position 1,922,590 of record BLSH010335836.1, read on the forward strand.
TCCAATGGCAGGGGCGGTGGAGCTCCCCACATTCCTGAAAAATCATGTTTGCAGGAGTTTAATTTTACTCCCGCAGGCGCACCACCCTGAGCCGCCTCAGTGTGAAAGGACACACTGGGTTGAATGGGGAGACGCTTTACAGGTGCTATTTTTAGCGCAATAGCGCCTGTAAAGCGCCCCAGTGTGAAAGGCATCTAAGGGCCCTTTCAGATGGAGTTTCTGATCAGGTCAGCCTGACAGTTTTTCAGGTGGACCTGATCAGACGCCCCATTCACCTCTATGGAGTGTCAGATGTCAACGTTGACATGTCCACTGACACCCGCTGCTATCCGATCCGTGAAATCCAGACGGATGGAGGTCCTATTTTCCATATGTGTAGTGGATCAGATGAAAATGGACAGGTGGTTTCATCTGATCTCCTCAAAGAGGAGAGCGTGGCTCTGGCAGGTCTCTGCACAGTGAGTGGAGATGGGCCTGTCACCCGCCTGCTCAGTGGGGATCAATGGATCGATCCCTAAACAAAACAGAGCCCACCGGACAGAAAGCCGTGTGAAAGACCCCACTAGTGCACTGCACTGCGCTTGCTTAACAACTCAACCCATTCAACTCAATTGGGCTGCGCTGCAACCGTGTGCAATGCACATGGCTACAGCACAGCAGTATGGGATTTTAGGAGTTAAAAACAAGTGGTAAGGAGAAAACAACGCTTCTTCACCACCTGTCAAATATGTCTAAAAAAAGTATTCACTGTGGATCACTCTTCAGAGTGCCCTGCTACTTCGTTTACACTTATGGTTGGGGGACAGTAAAAATTAGAGGTTGAGCTGTGTTTTTACTGCTACCCAACTGTTCCTCTTAAGCTGCAAAGGCAGCAGAGGGGGGATGTACACACACAATAGCCAAAATGCTTTGCATCACAGTGCAGCAATGCCTGCTGAACGTGGCCCATCCAAGTGAATGAGGGCTTCCTGCATCTGTGTGCAATGCATTCAGTTGCGGAGTGCCGTTGTGGGGTTTAAACAGGTGGTGAGAAGGTGATATAACTCCTCCTCACTGCCTGTTAAATGCCCTCTGAAGAGTGATCCAAACATGGATTGCTCTTCAGAGGGCACCATATGTGTAAATGAGCCCTAAGGGTATTCCCCCATTGCAGTATATTCTGAGAAATCATCAGGTAACTGGGGACAGGAACAGGACTATTGCTGAGCCTAGGTTCAGACTTGTGCGATCGCATGCGATGTCTGAGCAATGTGAGTTCAGCCATACGCTTGTATGGCTGACCTCGCATTGGATTTGCACAGAAAAGGTGCAGGGACTTGTTTTTTTCACGCACTGGAATCGGATCACATGGAGTGTTCTCACCATCCGATTCCTGTACAAATTCCCAGTTTGCACTGCGATCTGTGAACTGTCATTAACTTTGTAATGACACCGCAGCGGTTCACAGAGAGCAGTGTGAACTGCCTGTAGGAGAGGTGCCATTCAGGAACCGGCGCTGGAATCGCACCGCTTCCCACATTGCTACAGTGTGATCCTAGGCTGAGTAAGAGCCGGCGGTTCACACTGGAGCGGCGCGACTTGCAGGGCAAAGCAAGTCGCCCCACTCGAGGCGACCTCAGCGCGGCTTGCAAGGAGACTTCTTACCATAGAAGTCAATGCAAGTCGCGCTGAGGTCGCCCCAAAAATAGTGCAGGAACCTTTTTCTATGTTGGAGCGACCTGAGTCGCTCCTATTAGAACGGTTCCATTGCACTGCATGGGGACGAGTCACCTGACAAGTCGCCTCGGTGTGAACCGGCTCTTAAAAGCTCTTGTCTGCAGCAATTACAAAAAACTTCAAAACTTCTGCTCAGCTGGGGCCAGGGGAAGGGAAATGACTATTTAACCCCCTGGACTCAAGGGCTTACCTGCTGTGGAGATCCAGGCTGGACTGTGGCTTTATCTGCTCAGCTGGTGGCCAGGAAGGAACACGAGGAGTTAATAGAATCACTCAGGCACAAGTCCTTATCTTTATTCAGCCCTTCTGACAATCTTATCTGAGTCCCGACTTCCACATCTTTTGCGATCAGCTGGGCAATGTAATTGCCAGGAACGCAGCACAAGACAAGGATTACTCCGCCTGAGCCCGAAAATCATCAAATAGTCCCTGCCAGCTGATCGCTATAGAAATGGAAGTCTGGACTCAGATAAGATTGGCAGAAGGGCTGAATAAAGATAAAAACGTCTGCCTGAGTGATTCTATTAACTATTCATGTTCCTTCCTGGCCACCAGCTAAGCAGATGGAACTCAGAGGCAGAGTGCAGGCTGAATCATGTGTCCGGGAGAGAGGAGGAAGGAGACCCGGGCACATCACTCTAAACCCGTACTGTCCGGGTGAATCCCGTACAGGTGGCAACCCTAGTTAATAGATTGCAGCGCTAACTGTGGATTCCGATAGGAATCGGATCGCAGGAGTGAGAACCCCCATGCGATCCGATTCTGGTGTGGAAAAAAAGGCCCCTGCACTGCTATAGCTGCAAAGGGTTGGCTAGATCAAATTTGAACCCTACAGACTAAGACTGGGATGCTATTAAAGTTCAAGTGTGTATAAAGGCAGGCGTCCCAATACTTTTGGCAAGATCGCAGATTGTGCAAGATTTTCAATAGTGGTGGAACCCTCGTCCACATAAATGCTACATTTATATAAAACTTGGGGAAGGACATGAGTTATGTTTAACAACACAGGAAAAGCTGACAGCCTTTCTACGGGACGTGGCATCGTTGGGATTTGAACCTATGAATCCCAGGTTTGCTCAGCAGAAGTGCTAAGCCCTTAGCCACATTCATGGAGCATCCATTGCTGTGATGTAAAACAGTCCTAAGTCTCAGGGGTGCAATAAATGAACCAATGCAGATGTACTGTGGAAGGCTAGATAACCATTGAACAACCTGTTTCTGGCATATGCCATCTGTTTTGAAGGTTTGTTATGGCTCAGTACTGTGAACATTCTGCTATAGAACATCTCTCATTTTGGGGCATTTGCCTTGGTAAAAAGCTGCAATTATTGCTGGATGGGAAATGTTAAGGCTGATTATAGTCCTTGTCCATAGAAAACATGTGACAATTTGCAATAGTGGTGGAAACCTCTTCCACATAAATAGTACTTTTAGACATAATTTTGGTAAGAACATGAGTTATGAGAATAGAAAACTCTACATGAAGTGACATGCTCAGGATGCAAACCCAAAACCTCTATGTTCCTAGGTAGAAGCGTTAAGCTGTTAGCCACCAGTCTGTCGAGTTTGCAACCCTCCTACACATAAATACACATATATTGCATTTCTTTGGACATATAGGTGGTGGAATGACATTAGTCTGGAGTTTATTCTGTGCTATTTGTTGGTGCTTGGAGTGTAGAACAGTGATGTTATTGCAACAGCAATGGTATTGTTTGTGGTTTGTGAAGATACCTTTGTCAGTTTGGGAAAAGATTTTAATGAGATGGACAGCAACAAGCGAGAGACAGAGAAAAAATACTTTAACAAAACATGAGAAGATTAAACATTCTAACATTCCTAAAAACAAATTAGATAATGAAATAGCAACATTGTTGCAGGAACAATTTGTTTGAGAGAAAGATACATTTCATCTCAACATGAAAAGCAATTGGGAGACTCAGAGACAAAAATAGTAATAGCCAGACAGCTATACAGGAAGAGGGCCTTTAAGCTGGTTGCAGCAAACTGTATTTGTAGAACTGCTGTCTCCTATATCAACTGAACTTTTAACAAGTCAATAAAGATCTGTACACGTAACTCAGTATCCCGTTGTAGATCTTCTCTCACATCTCACAGGATCCTACTGTGGATCTTCACTCACTGAGCTCCCAGTCACTCACTAGACTTCGAAGATCCCAGCCACCGCTGGATCCCCTGAGCTCTTCCACAGCTAGCCCACTGTATATTCCTCAAGCTTCACCCACGCTAACCCACTGAGTCCCTGACTTGGCACTTTGCTGAAGCTTTCCCACTTCTTCACCATCCCCAACAGGTGAATAGGCTGCTCTGGTACATCTTCAGACTTCTATACACTGGCCTCTAATAACAGGAGTGGTTGTCCCTTGGTGGCAACTGCTTCCCCTTTACCTCTGGTCTTGGTCCTCACTTGCCTCTGGCAACAGGAGTGGTCATCCCTTATGGTAACTGCTTCTCCTTCACCTCCACCTGAAGCCCCAACCCCTGTGCTGCTTCTCACAATCCTGGATAGGCCTCAGACAGCCTAGCAGCCAGGAGCTCCCTCTCTGGCCTAGCAACCGGAAGCAATACAACACACATCCATCCAGACAGCCGTCCAGGTGGCACAGAACCCCGATCACCTGACTCCTCCCAAATAAATAGGCTCTCCCAGCAGGACAAGGGGCCAAAGAAACCTCTGCCAATTGGCTGAGACAGCCTATCCACTCCTAACCTGAATTCACTATGCCCTAATCATTCCAATGCCACCTAGTGACAAAAGAAAGAGGTGCACCAAATTCAGGTTTAGGGCAAAAGTCAGTGGATCTCCCTAACAATCAGCCAGCCTAGTTAACACTTAGCAGAACTAAATGTGTTAGCAACCCTGTTTAGGACCAGGGTGCTACACAAATAAAGGTGATAAAAGAACTGCAAAGCATTCCAAAAACTTGTCACTTAGGCAACTCCAGCATGGTGGTCAGAAGATTTACAATTCCAGAAAAGGTCAGGGATGACAGTCTACTGTATTTCATTTAGTAAGGATATTATGTGTGCTTTTGATCATTTCACCACCTCACAGTATTCTGAATGTTCTTGTTGTGACAGAGGTTGGGAAAGACACAGATCCATTCAGTCCAACCTATGTGTCATACATATCCCTGAATGTTGTATACATTCAAGAAGACATCTAAACGTTTTTTGAATTTGTCAATATTCCCAGCTGATATCACTACTTTGGGAAGAGAGTTCCACATTTCTGCTGCTCTGACTGTAAAGAACCCTCTCCACAATTTCAATTTAAACCTCCAGTCTTAAAGAGGAGCTCCAGTCGTTTTTGTGTTTATTAATCACTTGCCAACCACCCCATAGCACATTTACTGCTACAGGGCGGCCGCGCTGCGCAGAATCACGTATATATATGATTCTGGACTTCCGGGTTTTTGTGCTAGTGCGCACTGCCACCAGCTCGCTCCTGCTATGATTTTACACAGCAGGTCCCACGGGCCTGATGTCCGCTAACACCCGCTGATCATTAGGTACACTGACAAAATGCCAGTCCGCCTATGTAAACAAGACTGATTGCTGTTCTGTCAGTACAGAAGGCATGGATCCTGTGTCCATGAAAAGCAGAAAATCACCTCCCCCACTACACTGAAACATTTGCTAGGCACACAGTTAACCCTTGGATCACCCCTGATGTTAACCCCTTTCCTGCCAGTGTCATTAGTACAGTGACAGAGCATATTTTTTTAGCACTGATCACTGTAATAATGTCACTGGTCCCAAAAAAAAGTGTCAGTTCGGTGTCAGATTTGTCCGCTGCAATATCGCAGCCCCGCTATAAGTCGCCAATCACTGCCATTACCAGTATAAAAAAAAAAAAAAATCACATAGTTTGTAGACGCTATAACTTTTGCACAAACTAATCAATATACGCTTATTGGGATTTTTTTTACCAAAAATATGTAGCAGAATACATATTGGCCAAAATTGATGAAGAAATTAGATTTTTTACATTTTTTATTGGATGTGTTTTATAGCAGAAAGTAAAAAAAATGTTTTTTTTTTCAAAATTTTCAGTTGTTTTTTGTTTATAGTGCAAAAAATAAAAAATGCAGAGATACCACCAAAAGAAAGCTCTGTTTGTGGGGAAAAAAATAACTTAAATTTTAATTGGGTACAGTGTTGCACGATCGCACAATTTTCAGTTAAAGTAAAGCAGTGCAGTGTCGTAAAAAATGGACTGGTCAGGAAGGGGGGGTAAATCTTCCGGAGGAAAACTGTAGCTGCTGACTTTTAATACACACACACACCTGTCCCAGGATCCAACGATGTCCATATCCATATACGATTCAAATTTTAGACAATCCCTACTGAATCAACAAGAATTCAAGCTGTGGGTGGCCCTGTGCTCGAGAAAAGTCACTTTTTCGATCTGGCTGTTGCAGTGCCACTCTCAGCATGCATGCTCCACCAGTTCCCTGTTAGGAAGCCTTCACCTCCTCCTTTCTCCTGGAAGCAGCCTCACATGACTCTTTTCATCAGCTTGCAGGGTTGACTGATATCTGCTCCCTCCCTCTTGCTCTCCACCCCATGTGATCATCTGCATCAGATTTTGAGGGTTGGCCCCAGCAAGGATGATTGATAGCGCCCTCTTCTTCCTCGCTAGCTGCCCCACATGACACAAAATGCAAAAGCTTACGGGGCGGCTCCAGAGTGTGATTGGCAGAAGCTCTATTTTCTATTCACAAATGTGACCACAAAAGCATCACCCGGCTCTGTGAGTCCATGGGAAAACAAAGTCTGGTCCCTGCAGAGATGTGTGCAGATTTTGTCAGAGGTCCCCTGCTTGCTCTACTCCACCAATGTCAGCAATGCAGAGATTAAAATAAAAGTTATATTCTTACTATTATATTTTCACCTGATCTAAAGTGCCTTGAAAAAGTATTCACACCCCTTGAAATTTTCCACATTTTGTCATGTTACAACCAAAAACGTAAATCTGTTTTATTGGAATTTTATAGACCAACACAAAGTGGCACATAATAACTGGAAGGAAAATGATAAATGATTTTCAAATTTTTTACAAATAAATATGTGAAAATTGTGGCATACATTTGTATTCAGCCCCCTTTACTCTGATACCCCTAACTAAAGTCTAGTGGAACCAATTGCCTTCAGAAGTCACCTAATTAGTAAATAAAGTCCACCTGTGTGTAATTTAATCTCAGTATAAATACAGCTGTTCTGTGAAGCCCTCAGAGATTTGTTAGATAATCTTAGCGAGCAAACAGCATCATGAAGGTCAAGGAACACACCAGACAAGACAGGGATAAAGTTGTGGAGAAGTTTAAAGCAGGGTTAGGTTATAAAAAAATATGCCAAGCTTTGAACATCTCATGGATCACTGTTCAATCCATCATCTGAAAATGGAAAGAGCATGGCACAACCGCAAACCTACCAAGACATGGCCGTCCACCTAAGCTGACAGGCCGGGCAAGGAGAGCATTAATCAGAGCAGCAGTCAAGAGGCCCATGGTAAGTCTGGAGGAGCTGCAGAGATCCACAGCTCAGGTAGGAGAATCTGTCCAAAGGACAACTATTAGTTGTGCACTCCTCAAATCTAGCCTTTATGGAAGAGTGGTAAGAAGAAAGCTATAAGAAGTCCCATTTGCAGTTGGCGAGAAGCTATGTGGGGGACACAGCAAACATGTGGAAAAAGGTGCTTTGGTCAGATGAGACCAAAATTTAACTTTTTGGCCTATAAGCAAAACGCTATGTGTGGCAAAAACTAACAATGCACATCACCCTGAACACACCACCCCCACCGTGAAACATGGTGGTGTAAGCATCATGTTCTGGGGATGCTTTTCTTCAGCAGGGACAGGGAAGCTGGTCAGAGATGATGGGAAGATGGATGGAGCCAAATATAGGGCAATCTTATAAGAAAACCTGTTAGAGTCTGCAAAAGACTTGAGACTGGGGTGGAGGTTCACCTTCCAGCAGGACTATGACCCTAAGCATACAGCCATAGCTACAATGGAATGGCTTAGATCAGTGGTTCTCAACTCCGGTCCTCGGGACCCACCAACAGGCCAGGTTTGCAGGATAACTGAAATGCATCACAGGTGATATAATTAGCTGCTCAGTGATTGCAGTATTCTAGTCTGCATCTCCCCAAAGTAATACTTAAAATCTGGCCTGTTGGTGGGTCCTGAGCAGTGGCGGCTGGTGTGTGAGGGGCGCTTGGGCGCTGCCTCCCCGCCGGCTAAAGAAGAAGAAAAAAAAAAGTCAGCCCCGCCCCCCTGCAGGTGGCGCCGGTGCATTGACTTTTTTTTTTTTCGGCTCCTTGGCTGTCACATGACAGCCAAGTAGTGAGCCTATTGGTCGGCCATTAAAAGCTATTTGGGTGCGCTGAACAGGCGCACCCGCATAGCTTGATTGGCTGCCCTGAGCCTCCACTCAGTGTGATTGGATGCGGGGCCGGGTCACTGTGGCAGCGGATGTGACTTCCGCTCCCACAGAGACCATGACCGCCGGGGACCGACGAGGGGGGACAGCCGCTCTCCATAAGCCGAACTCTGCAGACTCAGTGCGCTCTCCACATGCCAAATTTCTGCAACAATCCTGCCTGCTGGATGGGGTAAGTGCGGGGGGGGGGGGAATCTCTGCAATGTACCCCACCTGTGTTACTAGCTGCAAACTGCCCCCACCTGTGCCACTGGCTGCAAACTGCCCTTACTGTGTCACTGGCTGCAAACTGCCACCACCTGTGTCACTAGCTGCAAACTGCCCCCACCTGTGTCACTAGCTGCAAACTGCCCCACCTGTGTCACTGGCTGCAAACTGCCCCCACCTGTGTCACTAGCTGCAAACTGCCCCCAACTGTGTCACTAGCTGCAAACTGCCCCCACCTGTGTCACTGCCTGCAAACTGCCCCCACCTGTGCCACTGGCTGCAAACTGCCCCTGCCTGTGTCACTAGCTGCAAACTGCCCCCAC
>BLSH010335836.1:1932106-1945818 GCA_018402905.1 Glandirana rugosa
CGTCGGTCATAGTGTCCTCCCCCATTTAACGTCGGTCATAGTGTCCACCCAGTGAATACGTCGGTTGTTGTGTCCACCCCCGTCAAACGTGCATAAGTGACCCACCTGTGATACTGGCTGCAATTTACCCCCTCCTGTGATACTGGCTGCAATTTACCCCCTCCTGTGATGCTGAGCTATATACTGTGTCCTGTGATGCTGAGCTGCATACTGTTTACTGTGATGCTGAGCTGTATACTGTGTCCTGTGATGCTGAGCTGCATACTGTTTACTGTGATGCTGAGCTGTATACTGTGTCCTGTGATGCTGAGCTGTATACTGTGTCCTGTGATGCTGAGCTGTATACTGTGCCCTGTGATGGGAGCTGTATACTGTGTCCTGTGATGCTGAGCTGTATACTGTGTCCTGTGATGCTGAGCTGTATACTGTGTCCTGTGATGCTGAGCTGTGTACTCCTGACACAATATGTGGAATACAGGGGAAGGAGAGGGTGGATTCTATAAGGGACGGGGCTTATTAGAAGTAGGAGGTGTCAAAAGGAAGGGCGGGCCTGGCGCCCCCCCCCCCCCCATCCAAAAAATCCTGAGGACAGGAGTTGGGAACCACTGGCTTAGATCAAAGCATATTCATGTGTTAAAATGGCCCAGTCAAGGTCGAGGCCTAAATCCAATTGAGAATCTGTGGCAAGACTTGAAAATTGCTGTTCACAGACGCTCTCCATCCAATCTGACAGAGCTTGAGCTATTTTGCAAAGAAGAATGGGCAAAAATGTCACTTTCTAGATGTACAAAGTTGGTAGAGACTTCCCCAAAAAGACTTGCAGCTGTAATTGCAGGAAAAGGCGGTTCTACAAAGTATTGACTCAGGGGGGCTGAATACAAATGCACCCCACACTTTTTACATATTTATATGTAAAAAAAATTGAAAACCATTTATCATTTTCCTTCCACTTCACAATTATGTGTCACTTTGTGTTGGTCTATCACATAAAATCCCCATAAAATACATTTATGTTTTTGGTTGTAACATAACAAAATGTGGAAAATTTCAAGTGGTATGAATACTTTTTCTGTATATACTGTTAGTTAGATTTTTTGATTACTTTATGATAAATATGGACTAGTTACATTATATTTAATGACACCTTAAAAAAGGTTTGTTCACCTCTTCCAAAAAACTGCCCATGCTGGTAAGGGATGCCTGTAGATAAAAAAAACTGAGCAGCTTTAACCCAAATTAATAATGCCCTTGTTAAAGGTGTAGGCCATTTATGTACCTCCTGAAGCCTGGCTAACAAACTCCCAGAGATGGTATTATTCCATCCTGTCTTGTTGCAGGGATGGTATTAAGCACTTGCCACCAAGCGACGTACTGGTATGTCGCTTGACTTTAAGCGGCTGTATCAGGATCATCCTGGTACCATTTTTTAGAGCATGGCGGTTTGCTCACTTGAAAGAGCAATCAGAGCGGCTAACTAGTCACTCAATTGCTTTTACAAGCAGTGGGCAAAAATTGCACTCTCTAGATGTGGAAAACTGGTAGAGACATACCCAAAGAGAGAGACCTGGATGTCATTGGCACCATTTCCAAAAAAATAAAAGCATTAAAAATTCTGATCTTGGGGTTTTGAATGCTTTTAAGTGCAATGGAAGGATTTGGGAACTCTTTGAAACAGTGGCAGCTGGTGAAATTTTAGGATAGTGGGGTGCCAGACCCTGCCCTTCCTTTTTGACCCCTCCCACTTCTCATAAGCCCCACCCCTTATAGATTCCACCCATTATGTCAGGAGTATACAGCCCAGCTTCACCAGATAGGGTATACAGAATCGTCAGATAGGGGTATATACAGCATCACCAGATAGGGGTACATACAGCATCACAGAGAGGGGTATATACAGCATCACAGGTATGGGTATATACAGCCCCGCAGATAGGGGTATATACAGCACCACAGATAGGGGTATATACAGCCCCGCAGATAGGGGTATATACAGCACCACAGATAGGGATATACAGCACCATAGATAGGAATATACAGCACCATAGATAGGGGTATACAGCACCACAGGTAAGGATATACAGCACCACAGATAGGTATATACAGCACCATAGATAGGGGTATACAGCATCATAGATAGGGATATACAGCACCATAGATAGGTATATACAGCACCATCAATAGGTATATTCAGCACCATAGATAGGGATATACAGCACCACAGATAGGGATATACAGCACTATAGATAGGGATATACAGCATTATAGAAAGGGTTATACAGCACCATAGACAGGTATATACAGCACCATAGACGGGTATATACAGCACCATAGATAGGGATATACAGCTCCATAGATAGGGATATATAGCACCATAGATAGGGGTATACAGCACCACAGGTAAGGATATACAGCACCATAGATAGGGGTATGCAGCACCACAGATAGGGATGTACAGTACCATAGATAGGGATATACAGCAGCATAGATAGGGGTATAAAGCACTACAGATAGGGATATATACGCTCTGCACCACAAGCCACACTATATTGAAGCCTATTAGAGCCTACGACTCTAATGAACAATCAAAGAATCCCCCCGCAGCGGTAATTCATGCATGAATCAGGGGGTGGCCGCAGGCGGCCATGTATGCATGAATCTATCCATAGCATAAGTGGGATGGCGAGGACAGAGGGGGCGATGCTCGTGCACCCTTAATGGACGGGCCGCCCCTGCTTTGGACCCAGATCCCTCCATAAAGTGTACCTGTCACAAGGGATGTTTACATTCTTTATGACAACAATAAAAGTGATAAAAAAAATTTTAAAGCAACAGTTTGAAAAAAAAAAAAAATATATATATATTTATATATATATATATATAATAAATTAATCATAGAAGAAAATGTAAAGTGCCCCCATTCCCCGTGCAAGCGCGCAAAGCCGAATACACGCGTCGGTGCCACATACTCGCAAGCAGCGATCGCCCCACACATATGAGATATCACCGCGAACGACAGATCGTGGGCAGTAATTCTAGCACTTGACCTTCTCTGTAAATCTAAATTGGTAACCTGAGGCTTTTAAATCATCATATATACAAACGATGAAAACCTATAACTGGTGAGTTCCAATCAATTCACAGGAGCGCAATGAGTACATACACATAAACATTCAGTGCATTTCCATATGTGCATAAACTCAATAAATATAAAGTGAATCTGTGAAAATAATGCAAAATTATATAAAAATATTATTAAATGTGCATATCAAAAATATAGTCCATAAAAAGACTCCATTATTGTATCACAGGCTCATATGTGAAGACGAGTGCTCATACTCCATACATGACACCCATATACTCCTCCACCAGTGTGCTTCAGTGATTCAATCACCCTAATGGACATAGGCTTACCAGACATCAGATGATAAACGGCATAAAATCACTGCTTATATGGCATACTCCAATCGACTCCAAGATCGGTGCTCATATGTTGATCCAAGCCACTCCACATGTGGGAACCAATCACACGGGAAACCTCCGATAGTGTAAAACCTTCTTAAAAACTTTATTGGCTGGAACTGCTGAGCTCGTTCTCTACGCATGAACAATCGGGTTCAGGTAAGTAAAAGGGGGGCTCTGGGGGGGCTGCTGCAGTACAGGAGGTTTTTCACCTTAATGCATTAAGGTGAAAAACCTCAAGATTTTACAACCCCTTTAATGTTTTTGCTGGCACTCCAGAGAAACAATCTGACGGTGCCGATTGGTCACAGAGGAGATCAAAGAGTGAATCAGCTTTGATCACCTCTATGGCTTTGGAGGCCCAGAGCGACATCATGACGTCACTTCTTGTTAGGGTTGCCACCTTTTCTTCAGATCAAACCCAAACACTTTAGCAGCGCAGGGCAAATTGTTTTTCGTAGTATACACTATAGGATTATAAAAGACCTGGGACACCTTTGGGTGCCCCAAGGAAAGTAGTAATGTGGCACGCATAGTGGGGGGTGGCAAACAGTGGGCGTGGCCAAAATGCTCTTGCTAACCTCAACGCTGAGCCTCCCAGTGATGCCAAACCTGCCACCCAACAGCCGCCCACAGCTCCTGGATGGCAACAGATTTGTGTGTGACTATCTTGGTTACTTGGGGAGCCACAGCCTGGTCTACATAAAGTGTCCGGGTTTCAGGCGGACTGAAACCTGGACACATGATTCAAAACCAGGACTGTCTGGGTGAATCCTGGACACGTGGCAACCCTACTTCTGGTATAGGGTGGGAGTATCCACTTTCCAGGCACAACAATTTCCCCTTCCCAGGCATTTCACAGCTGTGGTCGGCTGTTTCTTCCACACAGCATTTGCCACTGGAGACCAGACCGGAGCAGCTGCAGAAAAGGTATGTATAGTGATTTTTGCTTTACAAGGTTTGATAGATTAGTCTTAGACTGTGACTGCCAGTAGATTTATTATATATACATTGCGGTTTTGAAGTGGTTTACCGGGATTATGGCTGAAGATATCAGCCATAAGCCAGTATTGTTTTTTACAGCCGGCTTCATTCAAAAGCATTCCGAGCGGCTCATGAGCTGCTGAAAAGCTTTCAGAAGAGGCGGGAGGGGACGTGCCCCCCTCCCGCCACTCGCTGTTTCTAGGGCTTACAGTTTCACTCCAGCTCACCCAAGTATTTGTAGCTGCTGACTTTTAGGACTCGTTTACACTTGCTTTGGCTTCAATGCACATTAAAGCCCCTACTGCTTCAACAAGATTTTATGATGTATTTTGAGGCTTCGGTCATGCTTCAAAGAGGCTTCGGTGGTGCTTCGATGAGGCTCTTTTGAAGCTTTGTTGAAGCTTGGCTGATGCCCTGTGTGTTTGTTGATATCTCACACCTGCAATTTCTCCAAAACAAAGCAAAGCTAAAGCTGAATTACAGCCTCTGAAAAGCCTCAGGTATTTCAAGCGAGCTTCAAACGTGCTTTGTCATAGACTTCTATGGGGGTGTTGGAGAGGCTTTGAAGCCTGGCTATAGCTACATGGGGTATAATTTTTGACGCAAAGTGTCCTGTAAACAGGACTGTAAGCTAACAGGTACTTTGACTGGCGTTAAGAGAGCTTTAACAAAGCGTGTCTAATGCCGTTTTGAAGCAAGTGTAAACAAGCCCTTCATTTTCTTTTCCCAAGGCGGAACACCACTTTAACTACCGTCGTTTGCCACCTTTCCACGATTGTGCGCAATTTTAAAGCATGACATGTTAGGTATCTATTTACTCAGTGTAACATCATCTTTCACATTATATGAACAACTTGGTGTATATTTTGTTTTTTTTTTTTTTTTTTTTTTCATTAAAGTGTATACTTTCCAAGAAAATTGCTTTAGCAAAACCGCTGACATAAAAAAATTCAACGATCTCCGTTTTATTCCCTAGGGACTTTACTAAAAAAAAAAAACAAATGTATAATATTTGGGGGTTCTAAGTAATTTAGGAGCAAGACAATACTGATGTAACCTCTTGCCGACCGCAGTCTGACGGCGACAAGGTGGCTCGTTATCGCAAACCGCTGTCATATGATGGTGGCTGCGAGATCGTGCACTGTGAGCGCGCACTGTGTTCGGGGGGGGGGCAGGGAGCGGGTAGGGCGGACTCGATCGCTGCCTGCTACCCGCGATACCCCCCGCCCCCTGCAGTGAAAGAACTGAGGTCCGTGTAAGTAAACACGGATCTCCGTTCTCATAGAGGGGGAAGGGATGTGATCACAGGCTTCCGGTATATGGAAGCCATGATCACTCTCCTCCCCCTGCCAGCCCAGCCCCCATACAGTTAAAACACGCCTAGGGAACACATTTAACCCTTAGAGCGCCCCCTCCAGGTTAACCCCTTCACTGCCAATGGCATTTTTATAGCACTGATCGCTGTATAAATGCCAATGGTCCCAAAAAAGTGTCAAAATGGTCCGACATGTCCGCCGCAATATCGCAGTACCGCTAAAAATCGCAGATCGCCACCATTACTAGTAGAAAATAAAAAACCCCAGAAATGAATTCTCATCATCAACTTTTGCGCAAACCAATCAATAAACGCTGATTGCAATTTTTTTAACCAAAAATATGAGAAAGAATATAAATCGGCTAAAACCGATGGAAAAAAATGTTTTTTATATATTTTTTTTTTTGGATTTGTATTTTAGCAAAAAGTAAGAAATATTGTTTTTTTTTTTTTTTTGCAAAATTGTTGCTCTTTTTTTATTTATAGCGGTGATCAGATATGACGCAGAGGTGATCAAATACCACCAAAAGAAAGCTCTATTTGTGGGGAAAAAAAGGATATAAATTTTGTTTGGGTAGAACGTTGCCACGACTGCGCAATTGTCAGTTAAAGCGACGCAGTGCCGAATCGCAAAAAGTGCTCTGGTCCTAAAGGGGGAAATCCTTCCGGGCTGAGGCGGTTAAACGTGGAAACAAAAAGTGCCAGAAAAAGCCTGGTCTTCGAGTGGTTAAGGGCAAATGGCCTTGTCTATGCCTGGGGAGTGTGCCCAGCACCGCCCACACATGGGGTGTGAATGGGCCCTGACATGATCATCTTGAAGCTGACAATCTATACCAGGGGTCTCCAAATTTTCTAAAGAAAGGGCCAGTTTACCGTCCTCCAGACTTTGGGGGGCTGAACTGTGCCCAGTGGGAGTAAACAATTCCCGATCTGGTGTTGTCAGGAGGAACAGTGCCCGTTTTTTGTTGTTAGTGGATGGAATTATGCCCCATCATTGGTGTTGGGAATAGTGCCCCATTGTTGGTGCCATTACAGGAATAATGCCTCAAGTGCCGGATAAAGGCGAGCAAAGGGCCACATCAGGCCCCAGGGCCGCAGTTTGGGGACCACTGAACTATAACAACAGCCTGCAGTGTGGTAGGTTCCCCTGTATGTGTATAGAATGCCCTCACATATTGGCACACAGGAGTCAGTGAATGTTTACACCCACAATGTACATGTTTTGTAATGAAATAGATGAATATGACTGTAGTGTGACAACATGGAGCCCATAGTGGCCCCTCAGAGAGGCCTGAGGGCGCTGTGTCTCCTCACACTTGCACGGGGTCGCCCAGTAAAGTTTGAGGCCCAGCTCACACCGAGCAGACCAAGCACTGAGCTCTCCTACAAGCGGAAGAGTTAAAGCTGGGGGGCGTCACCTAGCTTCAGCCAGACCCCGCCCAGAGGCACCGCCACGCCTCCTTTCGATCCGCTCGCCCAATGAACGCAAGATGGGGGAAATGCGGGAAAATCCGAACACAATAAAAACGAGAAAAAAAGGGGCGTCCTGCCTTATAAGGCGATGTTGGCGCATGCGCAGGACGTCTGCTCGGGCCGCCGGGTTCCAAATTGGAATGCGGCCCCGGAGATAGAGCTCGGGGGAGGCGGCGAGGAACAGGAGCAGCGACGGGACCGGAGCGCCCCACAACTCCGCCCTTCCTCCGAGCCGAGGAGTCAGCCCCCCGGATCCCGGAACTTTGCTGGATGCTCTGATCACGGGACCATGTTGGGGCAACAACAGCAGCCGCCAGCACCGGCCACCCCGAGCACCTTCTACTACTCCCCGGGAGGGAGCGGCGGGGGGCTGGAGGAGAGCCAGCTGGTCACCTATGTGGAGGAATACATGGAGTGTATGGAATCTCTGCCTATGGACATCCAGAGGACCATCTCCGTCCTGCGGGAGATCGACACCAAGTACCGAGGTAGGTGAGCCAAGCACACGTGGCCGGGGGTCCCCATCCCTCTATATCGCCTCGTATGCGGGGTTCCTGCACTGCTGGGACCCCCGACACTCGCCGTCCTGTCTAGGTGTCACTCCTGAGCCTCGTTCAGCCATTTTGGAAGCTGGAAGTGTGGTGGCACTACAGGTCTCAGCACGCCGTGTATTAGTGTGGGGTGTGTGTACTGTTACTGGCTGTGCTGGAAGGCTGCACAGGGGTTTATACATTGTGTGTGACCGGGGAAGAGCACCATGGCCGTGTGTTACGTTTTACCACATCTTGTATACCGTGTGATGGCTGGATACTGACAGGGGCGTCACTTCCGAGGCGGGGCTCTGATACAGGAACACCCGCCCCTCTACCGTGTCCCTCCTCCTATGGGCGGGGCCTGCATACCACATGGATAACGTCATGTCATCCACACCCGGGCCTGACATGGCCCGCCCACTCTATACACGGCAGCCTATGGGTACGCTCGGGACACGCCCACTATCCCCCTCGGGTCATGTCACTTATAGAGCCTTGTGTCATCTATTCATCCAATGCAGTCACAGCAGCTGGCTGCCCCTGTTATTTGTATGGAGCTTCTCATTGCTGTGTTTAGGCTTTTAGCACAACGCAGAAATAATGCTGCAGATATGATATATATATATATATATATATATATATATATTTCTTTTATAGATCTGAACACGAGTGCACTGTTGTGTTTGGGTCAATGCACACCGCTATGTATTATGCGACACCTCCCTCACACCTCCCAAAGATTGTTTGCCTTTTAACTGATGCTTATATAGGATCGGTGGGGTTGCAGGAGCGAGGTGATCGGTGGGATTGCAGGAGCGGTGTGATAGGTGGGATTGTAGGGGTGAGGTGATCGGTGGGATTGTAGGGGTGAGGTGATCGGTGGGATTGTAGGGGTGAGGTGATCGGTGGGATTGTAGGGGTGAGGTGATCGGTGGGATTGTAGGGGTGAGGTGATCGGTGGGATTGTAGGAGCGGTGTGATCGGTGGGATTGCAGGAGCGAGGTGATCGGTGGGATTGCAGGAGCGAGGTGATCGGTGGGATTGCAGGAGCGAGGTGATCGGTGGGATTGCAGGAGCGAGGTGATCGGTGGGATTGCAGGAGCGAGGTGATCGGTGGGATTGCAGGAGCGGTGTGATCGGTGGGATTGTCCATTGTCCTCTATGGAGCGATGGATGTCAGTGGTGACATGCCTGCTGACATCCAATTCGATCCACTAAACACAGGCGGATGGAAACCCTATTTTCCATCCATCTGGCGGATTGGATCGGAGACGGTCCGTGTTCATCCGATCCTCCATAGAAGAGAATGGAGCTGTGACAGGTCAGTCTCTGCACAGTGCAGAGACTGTCCGTTCACCGCCGGCTCAGCAGGGATGAACGGATGGATCCCCGCTGAGCAGCAGTGCCCGTCAAAACCGGCTCCGCTCGTGTGAAATGACCCTAAAACGGAAGACCTTAATTACACAGGTTTTGAGTCTGAGGTGGTAATTAAACTCTGTGCCTTATCTACATTAAATTGGCTTTAGAACGTGTGTAATTCATGTGTTAGGGTTGCCATCTCATCCCTTTTAAACTCAATATGGTGGCAGGCAGGACTTATAGTTTAATCGTTGTGAATGAACGACGCAGCGTTGTGGGTGGAGCCCCTCACAGCTGTGCCAATTTTTTAAATGTGACAGTGGCTGTAGAGGAGAGGAACCCCCACCAGCTTTCACAGGGGAGGGGGGAGGGTTGGCTTTGTCACCATGTTACTCCCTAAATACAATGGTAACCTGGTAATGGAATGTTCTATGCAAGTTTTGATACCAGGACTACGTCCTTCTCATATACAGGATCATTGCTTCAACATTTGCTGTAATCTGGTCTTTTGCTTACAAACCAATCACAGCGCAGGTAGGATGTAGAGAAAGGAAAGCCAAACAATCAAAATGTATCTACCGTAAATCTGGCCATAGATGGATCGAAATGCAGCCGGTTCAGCAGGGGCTGACAGAATTTTGATCCATCTTTGGCCATTCCTATTCTAGAGGAGTCAATCTAGTGATCAATTCTTCTCTAACAGAAATGTTGTAAAATGTCGTGTCTGATCAGTGTATGCTGAGATCAGAGGCGTGCCCACTATCAGAATACAAGAAGAGGGGAATCAGGGCTGCTCTGTGCAAAACCTTTACACAGAGCAGGTGAGTATAGGATGCTTGTTATTTAAAAAAAATACTTTAAAGACTGTGCAGGGAAGATCAGCATCTGAACCCAGAGAAGGTGGAGGCTGATAGACTGGAGGTAATAGAAGGCATTACAATTACATTACAAGTAAACTTTTACCAGTATTGTGCATTTATATCTCAAATGATCATAGCCATGAAAAAGTCTCAGCTTTTGGCACTGCTTTAATATAAAAGATTTCTATCTCCCTTCCACCCTTCATATAACTTCATATCTGACTCCTATGTAAAATACCCATATATCCTACTTCTGGGTGTATTTATTATTATATATGCTTCTGTCTTATTCTCAGAGTGGATTATAGATTTTGCTCCTCAACCATATAGTTGGTTATTTATATTGTCCACTGCATATAGATATTTAAGGCAAAATTGCCTTTTTTTTTTCTTTTAAAACTTTAAATATTTACTAAATTTTACTCCACATTTTTTGTAAGGTTATTATCCGATTTAATCAAAACAATAATCGATTATGAAAATAATCGTTAGTTGCAGCCCTAATCAACTGTGTTTACTCCTTTTTAAATCATGATGACAACAGAAACTACCCAAATGACTCTGATCAAAAGTTTACATACCCTGGTGATTTTGGCCTGATAACATTCACACAAGTTGACACAAAGGGGTTTGAATGGCTATTAAAGGTAACCATCCTCACCTGTGATCAGTTTGCTTGTAATTAGTGTGTGTGTATATAAAAGGTCAATGAGTTTCTGGACTCCTGACAGACCCTTTCATCTAGTGCTGCACTGATGTTTCTGGATTCTGAGTCACGGGGAAAGCAAAATAATTGTCAAAGGATCTACGGGAAAATGTAGTTGAACTGTATAAAACAGGAAAGGAATATAAAAATATATCCAAGGAATTGAGAATGCCAATCAGCAGTGTTCAAACTCTAATCAAGAAGTGGAAAATGAGGGGTTCTGTTGAAACCAAACCACAGTCAGGTAGACCAACAAAAATTTCAGCCACAACTGCTAGGAAAATTTTGTTCGGGATGCGAAGCAAAAGCCACAAATCACTCCAGGTGACATACAGGACCCTCTGAAAACATGGTGTGGCTGTTTTAAGATGCACAATAAGGAGGCACTTGAAGGATGGGCTGTATGGTTGAGTTGCCAGTAGAAAGCCATTACTACACAAATGCCACAAAGTATCCCACTTACAATACGCCAAACAGCACAGAGAAAAGCCTCAAACCTTCTGGCCCAAAGTCATTTGGATTGATGAGACCAAAATTGAGCTTTTTGGCCACAACCATAAATGCTACATTTGGAGAGTAGTTAACAAGGCCTGTGATGAAAGGTACACCATTCCAATTGTGAAACACGGGGTGGATGGCTGATGTTTTGGGGATGTGTGAGCTACACAGTGCACAGGAAATTTGGTCAAAATTGATGGCAAGATGAATGCTGTATGTTATCAAAAATACTGGAGGAACATTTACATTCATCAGCCAGGAAGCTGCGCATGGGACGTACTTGGACATTCCAACATGACAATGATCCAAAACACCAGGCCAAGTCGACCTATCTTTGGCTACAGCAGAATAAAGTGAAGGTTCTGGAGTGGCCATCTCAGTTTCCTGACCTCAATATCATTGACCCACTCTGGGGGGAACTCAAACATGTAGTTCATGCAAGACAGCCCAAGAATTTCCAGGAACTGGAGGCTTTTTGCCAAGAGGAATGGGCAGCTTTACCATCTGAGAAGATAAAGAGCCTCATCCACAAATACCACAAAAGACTTCAAGCTGTCATTGATGTTAAAGGGGGCAATACACGGTAATAAGAACTGGGGTATGTAAACTTTTGATCAGGGTCATTTGGGTAGTTTCTGTTGTCATTCTGATTTTTTGTGTTTATAATTCATATTCTCTGAAAAATGCCCAATAAATCATAAATTCTGCCAGGGTGTGTAAACTTATGAGCATTGCAGCCACGTTCAGTGCAATGAGCGGGTTCCTGTTGACCCTTCAATTTCCACCACTCCCTGTCCTGATTTAGTGGGGGGTGGTTTAAGGTTCTGGTTTAGGGAATGTGACTGTTTAATTTTGTCATAACAACATCTTCACCCTGTGTGATATATTTTATTTTTTTTATTTATTTATTTTTTTAATGCTTTTATAGATCTGCCAACCCTATAGATATTAATTGTTCCTTTTTCATCTGCAGAGGCGCTAAAGGAGATTGATGAGGTTTCAGAGAAGCATTCTAATGAAAGTGATCCACACCAAAAGAAGCGTTTACTACAGCAACTTCAGAGAGCTCTTATTGTGACCCAAGAACTGGGCGATGACAAAATTCAGCTTGTCACACAGGTGCTGGAATTGGTAGAAAACAGGACTAAGCAGATTGATGCCCTTGGCAAAGGCTTTTTTGAGCCAGATGAGAGTGAAAAACCTTCTTCAGAAAAGTCCAAATCTGATTCCAATACAGCTGAGCGCTCTACCCGGAGACCTCGCCGACAGCGCAATAGCGAGAGCCGGGACTTGTGTCACATGGCCAATGGAACAGATGATGGTGAGGAACCACCGAAAGAAAAGAAGGCCAAGTCTTCCAAGAAGAAGAAACGAACCAAAGCCAAGCAGGAAAGGGAGGTGTCCCCGATTCCATTTGTAGTTGACCCCAATGAGCCAACATACTGCCTGTGCAATCAAGTGTCCTATGGGGAGATGATAGGATGTGACAATGAGGAATGTGCCATAGAGTGGTTCCATTTCTCCTGTGTCGGACTTACCTATAAACCTAAGGGCAAATGGTACTGTCCTGACTGCAGAGGGGACAATGAGAAAACCATGAACAAAAACACAGAAAAAACAAAAAGGGACCGGAGGTCAAGATAATATTATTGCTCTTCCTTTTTTTTTTTTTTAAGTGGGTTTCTTGTATAGTTTTCTGGACTTCTTTTTTTTCTTTTTTTGTATGTGGGAACAATGTTTTAGGTATAAGTGATACTAATTTTAATAGCATTGCAATATTAAAATTTGTTATGGCTGTAGTTATATTTTGTCTCCATAAGATTATTTTTGGTTAACACAAAAAACTGCAGTCAGCCAGTGAGTAAACCACTAAATCTTTAACGTAAAATGTTTGCACAATCTGGTTGGTCTGTGCAGCACCAGATTGGAGAACAGTGAACGTTAGAAGGCAAAGCTTAAACTCTACAATACTTGTATTTTGCTTTCTTTGGCTTCAGTGACTTGGAAAGCATTGAAGCCAAATACTACTGCCAGGCAACAAACATTTTCTGAAGGAGATAGGCAATGGTAGCCTGCACATTTCTCTCAGGTCTTCTTTAACCACTTTAAGACCGAGCCTCATTTTGGAGTTTGGAGGTTATCAGCTAAAAACTGTTTTTTTTGCTATAAAATTACTTAGAACCCCCAAACATTATATATTTTTTTTTTTCTAAGACCCTAGAGAATAAAATGGCGGCCATTGCAAAACTTTATGTCACACCGTATTTGCGCAGCGGTCTTAAAAGCGCGATTTTTTTTGAAAAAATTCAGTTTTTTGAGTTAAAAAATAAGACAACAGTAAAGTTAGGTCAATTTTTTTTCATATTGTGAAAGATAATGTTACGCCGAGTAAAATGATACCCAACATGTCATGCTTCAAAATTGCGTCCGCTCGCGGAATGGCGACAAACTTTGCAACATAAAAATCTCCATTGGCGACGTTTAAAAAATTCTACAGGTTAGCATTTTTGCGTTACAGAGGAGGT
>BLSH010335836.1:1969972-2008782 GCA_018402905.1 Glandirana rugosa
TTAGTCTTTATAAGTTGGGGATTTCTCAAAATTCCTAAATATTTATTTTTAGAAAAGTTTCACGTCCTAAGACGAAACCTACCGAAGAATAAGTCAAATCACTATGTATTTTAGTTGTGTCTTTTACATACTACATCATAAACACACATTGTCGTATAAAACAATTCTAGCGGTACAGCGTTAATAAGTTGGGGATATATTATAACAACAAAGATTTCGAAAGACTGTCAAAAATACCGGATTTCACCTCGACTTTGTAGTAATTCGGAAACCGTTGAGATATTGCTAGGAAGTAAACGAAGTCGACACTACGTTTAATGATGTTTCAGCTCCACTTTAGGCCATAAAAACTGTCAGAAAGCTTTAGAAACAACAATATTATATAGGGGTTGAATAATTGCGACATGGCGATCTTAACAAAATATGCTGTTACACACAAATACTACATCATACATTTTCTGTGTTGATTTTATGTATCACTAAACTGAATAAGAAGCCATCCAAAGCAGAATCCTGCACTTTGAAAAGATTTTTATTTATAAATCCTTAAAACTCTTTAGGGGTTGAATATTTCTGATTGCAAGTGTATGAAAAAAGTACCATACCTGAACTTCACCTTTAAGCTGTCTGCCTGAAGTTCAGTTTTATGTAGAAATAAAACCTATTAAAGTAATTTATATAACAAGGAATATATTACCAGTCCATTGTGAAGGTCCCAGAGAGTTACATAACTATTTTTTTCAGCATCACAGTAGTTGGATAGGGCCAGGTAGCTGCCATTGTATGTCAGTGCAGCATTGTGCAAGAACAGCATTGATGTCTTGTCTTCTAGTGTGTGCAGGTGACTCATTGTGTCCAAGCTGAATACACAAAGGTGATGTGCATAGTATGAACATACGATCACCTGAAAAATAAAAAACAACATTAAGAGGGACTGCAGAGCAACTGTTTATTTTTCTTACCAACACTGAACAAAAGTGTATCCCATTATCAGATTTTTATAATATTAAAAAACAAAATTATCTCTATTTACTGTGTGATCAGTGCCGCTGTCATGGAGCCCCGTACAGCCTACCTGACAGGGTCTCCTGCAATTCAACCCTGCCCTCACCCTCAACCCCACCCCTGACCCTGCCCCGAAACAAAATGCAGGTCTGTATGGCACTTATAAATGCATGAGGGACCAACGTGCATGTTTGCAATTGCACATGAGCATGGAGGAGCGGTTTAAAATTATTTTAACCACTTCAGCCCCGGAAGGATTTATCCCCTTCCTGACCAGAGCACTGCGTTGCTTCAACTGACAATTGCGCGGTTGTGCGACATTATACCCAAACGAAATTGACGTCCTTTTTCCCCCACAAATAGAGCTTTCTTTTGGTGGTATTTGATCACCTCTGCGATTTTTATTTTTTGCGCTATAAACAAAGAAAGGTTGACAATTTTGAAAAAACCCAATATTGCATACTTTTTGCTATAGTACATATCCAAAAAAATTATATATATATATATATAAACAAATATAAAAAAAATATTTTTGGTAAAAAAAAAAAATCGCAATAAGCGTATATTGATTGGTTTGCGCAAAAGTTATAATTCATTTATGGCATTTTTTTTTTTTTACTAGTGATGGCGGTGGTGTTCGATTTTTAGCAGGACTGCGACAGTGCGGCAGACATATCGGACACTTTTGACACTTTTTTGGGACCATTGGCAGTTATACAGCGATCAGTGCTATAAAAATGCACTGATTACTGTGTAAATGTCACTGGCAGGGAAGGGGTTAACAATAGGGGGCAATCAAGGGGTTAATTGTGTTCCTTGATAGGTGTTTCTAACTGTGTGGGGGCTGGGCTGACTGGTGGAGGAGAGTGATCGCTGCTCCCATATACAGGGAACATACGATCACTCTCCTCTCCCCTGTCAGAACGGGGATCTGCTTGTTTACATACACGGATCCCTGTTCTGTCACTGCCGGGGAACAATCGCGGGTGGCCGGCAGACATCGAGTCCACATCACCCGCTCACTGTCTCCCCCGCTAGCATGCGAGCGCGCCCACAATACTCGCTCCTGCAGCCGTCGTCAGGTGATGGCGGTTCGCGCAGGAGAACCGTGTTGCAGCCATCAATCCACGGCGGGCAGTCGGCAACTGGTAACATTTTATTTTATTATTTATTTTATTTAAGCACTTGAAGACCAGGCACATTTTGTTTACATGAAAATCTGTTTTTTTTTTTTTTGCTAAAAAATTAGAGATCCCCCAAATATGATATATTTTTTTTAAGCAGAGGCCCTAGAGAATAAATAGGTGGGTTTTGCAATTTTTTATGTCACATGGTATTTCGCAGTTTTTGGAAAAAATACACTTTTTTTTTTTTTTAATGCAGAAATACACAATACATAACCCATTTTTTGTAAAATAAAAAGATGATTTCAGGATGAGTAAATAGTTATCAAACATGTTAAAAATGTGCACGCCTGCACAATGGCGATAAACAATGTAAATTTTACTATCCATAGGTGACATTTTAAAAGCTTTTACAGGTTACCACTTTAGATATACAAAGGAGGTTGTTGTTTTTTTTTATCTCTTTTATTGCTATCACAAGGGATGAACAACATATTGATAAAGGGATGAACAAATGATTGTTTCCACATTGCTAACCTGAAAGGTCCCCTTTATAAATTCAAAAAGCCAGTGCAGGATGCTGCATTAGTAATATTATTATTATTATTTTTTTTTTAAATAAAAACTAGCCATATATGATACTTTTTCCACATATTGTCGTCATTTTATAGAAAGCCTGATATGGGTTTTTCTGGTACACGGTTACCTTTTCATTGCCACTAAGCAGGTACTGATCGATTGCATTATTCTTCTCATTTGCCAGCTGCTGCATTTTTTCTATTTCCTTCTTCACCTCTCTTTCCCTTCTGCGTTTCTTTGCAGTTTTGGTCTCATTGCGTCTCTCCCATGGTGTCAGAAGAACTGAAAAGCACAAAATACTCTGTAGGTTTCATCACAAAAGTGTTGCAAACACATGAAAGCTGTAGAAACTTCTTGTTGCAGAAGTGGCTTATGAATACATGATATAATATTTTAGTTTGTAAGTTATGCTGGCTATACACAGGTTTGAGTTTTTGAAAATGCTAGATTGAAGCATTTTCTTTCTAAGGTGACATGCCCGCACGTGCACACGCAAACATATACAAAAAAACACACTCCAGAGACAGCCCTGATTGAATGACAAGATATTAACATCAGTATTGCTAATCTTCTCCAGCCTCTTTCAGCCACTTCCTGTCTACATGCCATTTTTCCAATCTTGGGCTGCATGTCATTACTCAGGACCAATCTTCCTGATAGTGACATTGGCAGACCATGCCTACTCAAAGCGTGGCTTGTAGTCTTCGGGGCCACAGGAGCAGAGCTGGTTGTCACCTTATAACAGGAAGTGTTTACTCAAGGATTTTTAATGACAAGATCACCAACTATTTTTTAAATAAAAGCTGCAGATTTAAAAAGACTGAAAGTAGCTTTTTAAATTACGTTTAGGCCACGTTCACACTATTTATTGCATTAACCTAAGCGCATTATTACAAACTAGAGCTGCACGATTCTGGCTAAAATGAGAATCACAATTTTTTTGCTTAGAATAAAGATCACTATTCTCGCGGCGTAACATCATCTTTCACATTTATATGAAAAAAAAATGGGCTAACTTTACTGTTTAGTTTTTTTTTTAATTCATTGAAATGTATTTTTCCCAAAAAATTGCATTTGAAAGACCGCTGCGCAAATACAGTGTGACATATAATATTGCAACAACAGACATTTTATTCTCTAGGGTCTCTGCTAAAAAAAATATATATATTTTTGGGGGTTCTAAGTAATTTTCTAGCAGAAAATACTGATTTTAACTTGTAAGCAACAAGTGTCAGAAAAAGGCTTAGTCTTTAAGTAGTTAACCTGCCCTCATTTACAGACTGAAGTTCATCCCTTTGATCTAAAAGAACCACATGATACAATCTTTTTATCTCAGCCTAAGCAATGTTGATAAACATTTGCTTTTTTTTTTTTTTTTGGCAGCTCTAAGCAGAGAACAGCTCCGCATTTGTCACATAGAATTGTGGAAATGCCGGATTAAGATCGTGAGGGGGGTTAAATTGAGATTGCAATTTTTTAATGATTAATTGTGCAGCTCTATTACAAACACTTATTTGTTTACACGGGCAGCTTGGGGGGTGGTAAAAAAAAAACAGGCAGCTGAGCAGTGGTTTAATGACCCCCCCCCCCACCACCAACACAGTTGCCCATCTACACTACTCAGCTGGGTAGGGCTGAACACATGACATGTCTGGGATGTTTCATGAGCCGTGGTCTTTTTGACTTGGGTTGCAGAGTTTGACAGACGGCACCGCCTGTCAAGCTTGCCCATTGAGTTTAATGGGGTTGTACCACAATTGCAAGCCAGACACTTGGCTTGGAGTTGCAGTGCTATCCTGCAATGTAAAATTGCCATTCTGCAATTAAAAAACAAAAGTAAAAACAAATAACAGCCATTCAGAACGTTGTAGTAGCACCTTCTCAATGCTTGTCAAATGCAGCTATGCCACCTACTGAAAAGCGATCCACCACAGGCAGTAAGCTTACGGCAAATGTGAAAGAAGGCTAAGGCAGCTCACTCATTTCCATTGAAAAAACAGATCTGCACTTATTTTCAATGCACTGCACCACAATGCATAGATGCTGCATTGAGGTGTGGTTGCAAGGTGCATTGGGGTGCCAAGTGAAGAAGGACACCAAAATGCAACCCACCATGGTACAGCAGACAACAGGTTTTCATGAACTTTGGTTTTTGAGTTTAGATCAACTTTAACCCTCCCTACCCATAATTTCAAAGATCTGGAGAAAGAAGGTAGACTGAGTGATTTGCCGATTGCTGCACAGAAATAATGCAATACTGATTTTAAGGCTGTCACTGTTTATTTTCTTACACATGCTGATAATTGTAAGTGTAGACATGTCCCTTTATATGGATTCTACCTGTCTCTTTTACAAGGTTCTTCTGCTGCAGCAGTTCCTTGTTTGTATCCCCTTTGTATACGTCCCGTTCAGTCAATAGATCCATTGCCAAGTGCTTGTCCTTAAACTGAGGCCTTAGCCGATCCTTTATAAAACCCGTATCCATGTTCCAGATGACAAAATGATCTCTGCAAAAGTAGTTGGAGATTGATATTCACTGTGTGACCTTATCATCATATATGTCAGGTAATATTTCTGTTACCTATGTCGCAGTCCAGGCGAACAGCTAAATGCACCACTGATTTGCCTATATATGTACTATTTTACCTACCAAAGGATTTGTAATTCCCTACAGATAGTCTTCAAGTTTACACACCTCTGCCACATTGCACAGTCAGAAAGATAGCTTCAGTATGTTCTATTTCAGCTGTTTTCCAAATCCTGTCCCTGCTAATTTGATAGAGGTGGTTTTTGCTCATTCATAATATAATAAAGTCCAGTGATAGGCAACATTGGGAGCAGACCTGTGCTGCTGTGTAAATTGCAGTAAAGACTTAATGTACACAAAACTATTTAGCACATAAATAGCAAACATATAAGAAATTACTGAGGACCCAAGTAAACCCCTCCAAAACATTCACTTTTGCATTGGATGTTACATATATTTTCTATAAGAATGATTAGAAAATGAAAGTGTGTCTATACCAGTGGCGGCCCGTCCATTATCTATAATCTATGCGCCCGGCCCCTAATCTACATACAGGGTGCCGGATGCATGGATTCCAATGTGTTTTTTTTTTTTTTTTTAGAAGCACATGATTAGAGCTGCAGGCTCTAATTGGCTTCAAAAAAAGGTGGGTTCGAAGCGCAGAGCACTGTGTCCTGAGACCACACAGTTGTGTGACAATAGCGAATTAATATTTGCTGATGTCCTCCTGATTCTCCTCCCATCCAGTCAGGAAGCGAGTCCTGAGACCCGGTTGGCCAGGAAGTCATAGGACTCACTTCCTATTCAGTCAGGAGGAGAAGCACCCAGATCCCGAGCGGTACAATGTGTGTACATGTCCACAGATCGGCCCCGGCTCTTCCCTTGTCATCTGCCTCCTAAAGTAAGGAGGCCTCTGATCGTCCATCGGGGGATCGCCACCTGCACGTCCATCTCCAGTGAGGGGGGGTGTATCACTGCCTTTCCGACCATCTCCCGTGGGGGGTGGCATTAGTTTGCTGCCCCCTCCAAAATATTGAGCACCAGCCGCCACTGGTCTATACCAATTTTTTTCTTTAAAGTGGTTGTAAAGGCAGAAGGCTTTTTTTATCTTAATGCATTCTATGCATTAAAGTAAAAAGCCTTCTTTGTGCAGGAACCCCCCCTCAGCCCCTCCTAATACTTATCTAAACCCATCTTGATCCAGCGATGTTGCAGGAGAGTCTCGGCTGTCCGTGACTTTTGCTCCCACTGCTGTCAAAGGTGGTCAGCCAATAAGGAAAGAAAGGGGCGGGGCCAGGACACGGTTCCGTGTCTTAGTGGACACAGGGAGCTGTGGCTCGGCTTGAGTGCCCCCCATAGCAAGCTGCTTCCTGTGTGGGCACTCAACAGGAGGGAGGGGCCAGGAGATTCGAAGAGGGACCTAAGAAGAGGAGGATCTGGGCTGCTCTGTGCAAAACCAACTGCACAGAGCAGGTAAGTATAACACGTCTGTTAGAGAGATTTCCCTTACTTCTCCAGTTTTGAACTTATTACCAGTAAAGGAATCTCTCTAATCCTAATCCTCCCCCACACTATCCAAACCTAAAAATGCTTTGGCTTTAGCTACACTTAGGATACACATATAGATACACATAAGAGTTAGAGCATCATATTTAGCTTCAGGATAGTGGGAACAGAGGAGGTGACAAGTTTAACTTATCATTTTAATTATTTAACTAATAACATGAATAATACTTATAAGGCAGTGAAAAAAAGCCTACCGTAAAGCAGATACTAGTATTCAGGTTACAAGTTATAATAACATTTTTCATTATTTAAAACACCCAGTAAATGGGATATCTTTGCAGAAAGGTATGCCTCTTTTAATTTTTTTCCAAAAACAGTTTATTGAATATAATAATTGCACATAGAACAGGTTCATGCCAACCAGACAATACAATACAAAGTCAAAGTTCAAAGTCAAAGGCACAAAATCAAGTATCACATTTTCAAAGATATGCAAACATCTATAGACTAATGACAAGGTGAAGTCTAAAGAACAGCAAATATAGGCCTCTACCCCTTCATGTAGCTATAACATCAGAAAATTTAAAACAGGGGGTAGGAGGGTAGATGAGAAGGCAAAAAGGGAGGGGAAAAAAGGTGTCCAGCTTTGCACTCCTTTAAGGGGAAGTCATGCATAAGGAAGGAAGAAGCCCTGGGAGGGAATCACCGTCTGTGTGTAGTATAAACTATGACCAACGTGGCCATCCCAGTCAAAAGGTATTCTAGGATTTTAGTTTAGCCAGTCCAAGAAGTAGGTTGTAGGATGTTGTATAGGGTGGGGGTTTCCAGACTCGTTTCATTACATTTATGACTTGTATCAGCCCTAATCCAATGTCCAACTATACTAACTGTACATTGGATCCACACTTTCATTACAAATTTCAGACTTACCTATTCTCTGAGAGCCCCAGAAGTAGCCCTCCATCAAGTATCCTATATTCATGCTTTGGACATGGAATAATGTAAAGACCAGTCTTCCTGCTGGCATATTTCTTCTTTAGTAGGTCATATGTCAAAAGAGTCTATGGAGATAAAAATATGTATTTTATATTTCAAATAGCAAATATTATTATAGTAAGCAAAAGAGGGGTCTCTGAAGCTTATTATTAAATTATGTAATCTCGAAATTATGTATATGTAAGAGTCCTTTATCAAAATTATGCCAGAGTCAAAGCCTGCAGAGCACTACACTGACATAACATTCAAAATAATAAAATCCTGTTTAAAACCTTTTTCTAAGGAGTTTACAGGATTGCTTTGACCCCGTTCTCCCACCATAGCAGCTGGGATAATGAAGTATTGGGTTCCATCACTTTGCTTCTTCCTACAGGCCCAGCAACGTCAGTACCTCCTATAGGATGATAATGCCTGCATGTTTTAGAAAGCGCTGACATAACCATGCAAAAGTGCAGTTAGCTGTAGCACTTGGGAATGGGTGACAATTCTGCTGAAATTTCACCATCTTTCTGGCAGTGTATCCAGCCCTCACTGGAAATGAGAAAATTCTATGAAAACTGTAAGGGTCAACAGATAAGCATCTTTGATGTCCATAGAAGACAGAAGGTCTGGTCTCTCTGGTAAAGAGAGACAATAACAGATATGGTTGGTTCCATGCAGAATTTCCAAATTCGGATGATGAACTTTAGAACTTTTAGACAAGGCTGAGCGAATGCCTCCTTTGGGTATGGGAATTGATATCAAACTGGAGTAAAAACTTTTAAAACCTTTCCGCCACAGGAATTGGGGCTATGGCACCTTGATCCAAATATCTGAGAGGGCTCATACAGATCTGCTGATCTGTGTGGTGGAGAAAACGAGGAGGATGCAGGGAGGAAAACTCCAGTTTGTAGCCTTGGAATACCTGCTAAACCATAGCATTGGAATTCAAGTTGTCCAAATGTCCACAAAGAAGTACGTTTTCCCCAACTCTGGAAAGTGGAGGCACACCTTCAAACCCAGGAAGGCTTGTTCAAGTAATTGTTACGTTTTGGGTGCCAGATCTTGTAGGTGGACTGGGAAAAAGGCATGGAGGGATTTGTTGAGGAGTGGAGAACAGAAAGGACCATTTCTTAACCGTCCACCAGAAAGAGGAAAGACTAAGCAGTTTATTACAAAGGCTTCCAATGCTGATGAAGATGGGTGCTCATGCCACCAGTAGATAAATAGTATCTAGAAACAATCCAAACAGACATCTCTCAAAGACCATGTGGAGAAAATTATTTTTATACAAGTATTTTTCAATCCAGCAAACTCTATCAAGGTGCCCATGCATAAGTACTGACAGGAAAAGCATGCGATTGCATACCAGGATGCTCAAAATAAAAAATGACAGCCATTTGTCCATGTTTACTATAACCAAGGAATTGATTGGAATAGTGGAGAGATTTCAATAAAGGTGATTTGACCAGGCAGCCATGGTTTGACAAGGTACAATTAAAGCAGGATGTGGCATTTCCAAATTTTGTAATAAAGTCACAGACGAAATGTCAGACTTAATTATGTGATCAGAGATAAGACAACCAATGCTAGAGATAGAATGCACATAAGGAGAAAAACAAATTATTTGATTTGGAGGTAATAGATGCAAACAAATATTGGTCAGACCAATTCTTTCTTCAGACGACAAGAGAGGGGTTCTGAGCAAACCACAGATGTTTTATAATACCAAAGACAATCAGTAGGCCTGTAATTGGGTTCCGGCCAATACTGTGTCCTCTGTAAATATATTGTGGCTATGGAGAAACAAAGGGAAGCAATCTACTGAGCACTCACAAATGACAAGAGTAAGCACTGTATTGAGAACAGCAGAGTCAAAATCTGCATCAGTGTATGCTGCTTCTTGGGAACCACGTCACACAAAAATCTACTGCAGCTTTTACAATAAGTGAGAGGGAGCTTTTAAAACTAGACATCACAAGTACAAACTCATACCTCTCAACTTTTTTAAGACAGGAATGAGGGACACCTATTAGCAAAAGTATATAGGAAAAGGACATACCCTGTCACGCCCCCTTAAAGAAGAATTATACAAAAAAAAAAAAAATGTCTTAATCCCACAACTGCTTTTCTTACCACTACTATTCCTTTACACTGGAATTTGAAATTTACATATGGAGCAATTTCGAAATTGGACGAAAGGTTTAGCAATGGGAAAACTATATAGATCAGACCAAAATGAGGGACAAATGAGGAGGAAAGAGGGACAGAGAGTCTTTGTTCCAAATGAGGGACAGTCCCTTGAAATCAGGGACAGTTGGGAGCTATGCAAACTGGCTGTGGTTTGTTACTCTGTGGTCTGTGTTAGCATGGGGTCTGTGCTCTTTAATGCCCAGAGATGCTGCGCTGGAACATGTGGTAGCTGTGCAGCACCAGGCTGCTTGACAAACTTTCACAGGAGACTCCTTTAATCCAACACAGAATAGCTACAACTGTGCCCACCTTGTTTCTGCGCTCAGTTACATGTGCACATTTCTAACTGATTTAGACCTGTAATCAACGGCCAGGGAGAAGGAAGGGCAGTGAAAAGTAAAACTTCAACATTTTCCATAAGTTTAATTAAGAGGAGGACTCCCCCATGTGGCCAACTGCAAAGAACATAGGCAAGCCTAGGGAAAAGAAGAAATAATTCCCCAAAGAAATAACTGCTAGCGTAAGCCTGCTAGGAATACACAAGAGTGAGTTGCAGAGACAGGGACAAAAAAATCTGTCTAAAGCCCCATACACACGGTGCGACGGTCATATGAAAACGGTCTTACGACCGCTCGTTGTACGATCAAAGCTGTCAGAGAGAGCCAGTAACTAGGAAAACCAGAGCTTGGTGGCTGACTGGAGAGACTTCCAGTATTTAACATATCTGGCATGAATCTACCAGCAGCTGTTGATACTACTGTAGATGAAAATCCTCCAAATGAACAGAGAACAGCAGACCTGAACAAAACACGTCCACTCTCCTGAGGACACTAGCGACTAAGGCATGATGGCTGTGGGGAAGGTTATCATGTGCTGGCCAAAGGGGTTTTCCAGTGTCCATTATTCTTGTAGATGGCAGTTTAACCCCAACAGTTTAAGAATTCATGTGCCCCTCAGTAGACTAGAAGGAGCTGTATATTTTTTGTTTGCTGTAGCATTTTAAGTTATTAACCAGATACTGTGGGGTACATTAGGCATGTTACTACAATCAGCCTCCAATTTGATCATGCTTGAACATGTGACACCCAACAGGCCCTCTTACTGGTAGCCCCCAGAGCTCCCGGCAATGGTGATCCCAGCTGACATGCGTTTCCAGACACGGGCATCCTACTCCTAGCACTTCGATGACTCTGTAAGTTTTATACATTGGTGTAATTTTTTTTCATTTTTATGTGCTTATAGATCCTTGTCTCATATCCTACAATTTTGAATTATACATATTTTTATATTTTTTATCATAGATAGGCTTGCTCCTGAAGAGTGACCACTAAGTCACGAAACGTGCGTCGAGCTACGAACAGTCCTATCCTCTCATGTGCTGTATAAAGACTAAATATTTTTTGATACGAGACCCCTGCTGGTATAATCAATACCATTTGATATGAGACTCTTGTTGGTATATTCAAGATTTCAATACTGAATATGGTTACCTATTTGGCTATGGGCCATGGAAAATTTGTGAATATGCGTGTCTACACATGATATTTTACTGCAATATGAATTGTACAGTGTTATATGCTTTTATTGTAGAGCATGGTCTCAAATCTATATTAATATATATATATATATATATATATATATATATATATATGAATTAAAATTGATTAACACTATCTTCATATCCAAGCACTTATTCATTCTCCATTGTGTGCCTCACTCAAAGTCCCACTCTTTGTTCCTTTTGTTATAACTGAAATCAGGGATGGAAGCATAGGCAAGCCATGCTTCATTTAAAGTCCCAATTTTCCCTCCCCCCCCCCCCCCCATTTTTGATAAACATATTCTTTAAGTATCCGGAAAACATAGGGAAATGGTATAGGAAATGATTTCTGTGCACAAATTGAATTATTTCACCACACTGCTCTATAACATCAAATGTAACGGAAAGGAATTCAATTAAACAAAATGAAAGTGTGTTTCCGTGAAGGCAGACTGTTTGTGGGCTGAACCAGTTTACAAGAAGACATCAGAAAGTGGCTGAGCATGCAGAATGTATGTCTATGCTGTGTGCATATTAACCTTAACCACAAACCCTTTACATTATGAAGCAATAATATTAAATCGTATAGTAGAAAATAATTTATTGTGAGATGTACCTGAAATATAGGCCTAGGTGTGTCAGTGAAGGAAGCCATTCCCCTGTCTGCCAGGATGTAGAGCTTCATGTCCCTGACCAGAACAACATCACTGCTCTCCATCAGGCCTCGCTCCACTCGAACTGCACTGCCCTTACATTTTGACTTCAGAATATTCCACACAGTGACCACTCCAGGTCTCACACTCCTGCAAATCACATATCTAAGATGACAAAAGCACAAAGCCTTAATTCACAATATGCACACTAATACACTTAAAAATAAATGTTTTTTTTTGTTTTTTTTTTAATACAAGGTTATCACAAAAACTGCTAATGTGTGTAATACAGACACAAAATGCAACTCTAGGGCAATAGAAATTACTCACATTTTCATTTACTGTGGTCAGAGGCGTTTTCAGATTAACCACAGATTAATTCAGCTGTAGGTTTACTACATTAACCTCCCTGGCGGTATGATTATTTCAGATTTTTGGTGCTGAAAGCGGTACGATTATTTTGCATGGAAATGTGGCGTTTTATATTGTAGGCCTGTAATTCTTAGGAATAACTCATATAAATCTGTCCAAACAAGAGTCTAGTAGACATCCCGGGTATGAAAAAGTTTGAAAAATGAAATCATAAATTATAATATATTAAATAACTATAAATAATTATCAGAAATAATAATATAATAGTAATAAAATGTATTCAATATTCATGGGCCCCCAGGGTGTAGCAAAGTACGTTGTGCTAACTAGGGTTGATGGACTACTGATCCCAGCCCATCCTCTTCCAGGCCACTTCAGCCCTCCTGGCTACTCCGGCCTACTCTACTGCCCAGTCACACCACTAGACTGACTGGCTCCTGTAACCTTCTCAGACTGTCCACTGTATGCTCCCAGCCTGCTCCGGTCTACTCGTCCA
This sequence comes from Glandirana rugosa, assembly GCA_018402905.1. Lineage (NCBI taxonomy): Eukaryota > Metazoa > Chordata > Amphibia > Anura > Ranidae > Glandirana > Glandirana rugosa. The sequence goes on from BLSH010335836.1 coordinate 1,982,943, forward strand.
GCTCCCAGGTCGTGTCACTCACCAACACTGGAGGATCCTCTACAGAGCCCTTTTTCTGTAGCCTTTCTGTTGCTCTCCTGCTCCTTGGTCAGAACTCCTCCAAGTGTTGTAAAAGGGGTTCTTTCCACTTCCCGAGCCTCCAGGCCCAAGGTCACCCCCCCCCCCCCCAGACTGGGGACTCCCTCAGGGCAACACCTGCTACATCTCCAGTTCTTCCACCCGACACTCTCCTCCCTCCCACTGGCAGACCACAGTATTTAAGGAGGCCTGCCCCGTGACAATCCAGGTTGGGAATTGGCCTGGGCTCCTTAACATACGTCAGAAAGCCTCACCTCCTATTTCCATCCCCTTTTCCAGACCATTCTGAAAAAAGTTAGTAATCAAGGGGTGTTCCTTCCTGCAGTCTCCAGCTTTTCCTTGGCCTCTCCCTTGCCCAAATCAAAACAATCAGGCCTGCACATCAGTCAGCCTTGAATAAATTTGCCTCTCCTAGCAAAAATCTATCACCAAAGCAGCTCTCTACAATGGGGGCTCTACATTTAGCATAGTGGGAAAGGTTTACAATTTTCGTTAGGGTTTTATTACTGGCAATACCCTTATATGGGAGATTTTCCCTCTCTTCTTGGGGACAGACGTTTCCAGAGCAGGAAGTAAGGGGAATTTTCCCTTATAGTTACACAGACAGCAATAAAAGTTTGATAGAGCTACAAACTCTACCTCATTCTATTAAAAAAAATGTGTCTGGGGTTTAACTCACAGATACTCATAGCTCTTCACAATGCTTATTTCAATAAGCCCAGTTTTCTTGTATATACCTTATCTGATCAAATACTGTACTACTACTAATGGTACAACAACACAAATGATTGTTTATTGGATTTTACTATGCCTTATACAACTAATATATACTAGAAAAACTGTATCATTATGTTTAAAGTATAAATTGGTCACATACTGCATTGAATAGATATCTGCAGGTGCTTGCAAGTCAAGTTAGATTCTCTGCAGAGCATTCAGAAAGTACTTAACACTGGAGCAACCTGATATCTATCAAAAGCTCAATAGGCACAATCTCTGCCTACATTGGCCAAAAGTAAGACCCAGGAGGCAGGTGGAAGCAAGCACTGCTGGTGATCACATGAGGTTCCAGTATTTGGGAAAGTGGCTGGGTGTCCCTGGAGCTCCCTTCCAGGACAGCACTCACAATGGCAGGCACAGGACTTCATTCCCATTAGGGGTGCTGAAAATAATCGCTGCATTGATGAATCACGATTTGGTCGTCCACGATGCGGCATCAATGCAGCGACTGCCCATAATCGATTAGCGGGTGAAGTCATCCGACTTGTGGGCGACTCAGCGCGACCTCTGCACGACTTTAGTGCAACTTGCAAAGTGACTTCTGTAATAGAAGTCAATGCAAGTTGACCCCAAAGTCGTACAGGAACCTTTTTGAGTCGCTCCTATTATAACAGTTCCATTGCAGAGGCTATGTGTGAACCAAGCCAGCACTGTTGCTGCTTCTTCCCGGATGTCTGCCTCATTTCTTCCTAATTTTCAGATCCGTGATTGAAACTGCAAGTTATTCTTCATAGACAGTTATGTAGCAACATACCGCAGTGCCTCTATTGGCACTGGTTACCACCCAGCCCGCCTCTCTCGTCTCTTGTCTCCGGTAGACATCAGCGGTGGATTCTCAGCCCCACCCGTCTCTCTTCTGATCTGTCAGCTACAATCAGCGGGCGGGGCTGAGAATCCACCGCTGACGTCTGCCGGAGATGAGAGGAGAAAGGTAGGCTGGGCAGTCACGAGTGCCGAGAGAGGCGCTGCGGTATGTTGCTGCATAACTGTGCATCAAGAATAACATGTAATTTGGGGTTTTAATCACGGATCTGAAAATTTGGAAGAAATGAGGCACCCACTCCCCCTCCACCCCTCACCACCTACACCCCTCTACACCCACCCACTGACACCCCTCACCGCCCACACCCCTCTACACCCAACCACTGACACCCCTCACTACCCACACCCACCCACTGACACCCCTCACCACCCACACCCCTCTACACCCATCCACTGACACCCCTAACCACCCAGCCACTGACATCCCTCACCACCCACACCCCTCTACACCCATCACCACCCACACCCCTCTACACTTACCACTACCACCCACACCCCTCTATACCCATCATTCCCCAGACTCCCCCATCCTTCTGTTCCTATCCATGGATTCCTCCATCTCCATCCCCAGACTCCCCCATCCTTCCTTTCTTATTCATGGATTCTTCCACCCTTCAGTTCCTACCCTCCCATGTATCCTAATTGTGATGCATTGTGACACATCGCAGAATCTAATCGAATCGTTGACCTGATAATCGTAATCAAATCATGAGGCCAGTAAAGATGCGCACCCCTAATTCCCATACAGCCTGAGCAGCTCACACACACACATTCTTGATTTCCAGTATTTGGGACTCGCAGAGAATCTAACTAGATGTGCTGGTCTTCTATATGTAGTAAGTAGGAAATTTATCATTTTAACATTGGCACCGTTTTACTTTAAAACTGCAATTTTATGAGAATAATCTTACAGATAATTGTCAAATAAACCTCTTACAATTTCTTGAACCCATAATTCTTTGCCTAGCTCATTACAGTCAATCACTGGTGTCAAGAAATCTCTAAGTGGTCACCCACCTTGGAAAGTTCTTCGTTGTAACAATCTCTTGGACCCCATCAGGTTTTTTATTCCTGTTGACGTTGACAGTCAATGACTGGTCATTTAAACGATTCGCTAGGTTCCATGACCTTAAGAAATTCTCTCCAACACAGAAAGCTAAACAGTAGCGAAGATCGAAACATATTCCTATAACATTAAAATAGACATGGCACATTAATGGATCTAATTTATTTAAAAACACAATCTCTAAATTATATCCTCCCGTAATTTGATACAAATACAAACTAAATTTGCTACTGCAACTCCAAATAATCCTTTCCTTTTCTGGACTATATTCTAGAGCTGTCACTTTTTAACATACAATAAATACTTAGAAAGAGGTACACTTCCTTGTTACATGTTCCCCTCACTGCCTCTGAAATCTAGTGAGAGTTTAGACACGGCAACTGATTAGCTTCACGTATCACATGGAAAGCATGCTAGCAACAGTCAGTAATCAATTTATCAGTTAGAATTGTTATCAGTATTGCTGCCTAATAAAGTAGGCAGTGTCAGGATTTTTATACCATAACCTTTTGCAAGAAAAATGCCCTGGCTGTGCCCTATGCAGGTGTAATGTGTGGCTGGTCCCATTTATTCCTATTTCTGGAGCCACATTCATAGTAGCCCCAGGTGTGCAATGGGGTACAGCCCCTTGGAATCAATGCTAGTTATTTATGGTGATTTTCAAACATGGGATATGCTAGGAGCCTTCAGTGTGGCTTTTGGCAAATAAAACAAATTCATTAATTATACTTCATTCGTGTTGTGGGAGCTCCACTAACCTCCCGTAGGCACAGAAGACAACTTCACCATGTGTTTATGATCCTCAGTTTCCAAATTCCACACCACTATCTCTGTGGTGTTTGTGTTAGGCAGGCAAGAAAAAGCAACCACATGAGATCCTTGACGGTTTACAGCAAACTTGGTGATGAAGTCATTGCCACATCCTTTTACAGTGCGAATATATGCAAACGTTTTCACACTGAACAGCTCGATGTGCACTATGTCATGTGATTTCAGAGATGGATACCTGTAACATATTTCAGAATGAGGTTTTAAATAAAAAAGTAATAAGGAAAACATTTTAGTTACTATTAAAAAAGAATTTGTGTATACAAGTGTTCTTTTTTCTGTTGTCATTTGCTAAACGAACAGATGAATGGTGGACTTCAATGATTTGATTTCATACACAAATTTCTCCACTGAGCATTGGGCATTCCATGGTGATGGTTGGTGCGTGTCCTTTCTAATGAAAGAGAGTTGCACAAGCACACACCTTCACATTGTTTATTTACAAAAGGGAAGGACAATGATCTAGTAACCTCTGGTGCTGGCCTCACAGTAGTGATCCATCTCAGCAATTCCACTGTCCCATTGGGAAGGCTCAGACACAAAATATCTGCAACTGGAAGGCCTACATATATACAAACATTCTCAATGACTGTATTTGGGCAAACATCATTCTTCTGTCATTAGTGCCTTAAGCGCATTGACAGTGACTTTGTAGACGTAAGTTTATAAAATGCAGATGGGATAGTAAAAGTACTTGATAGGATACTGTGTACCAATGCGCTTCTGGAAGAATGGTCAAACATTCCCACAGACACACTCCTAAACCTTGCGGACAGCCTTCCCAGAAGAGTTGAAGCTATTCTAGCTGCAAAGGGTGGGCCAACTCAATATTGAACATTCCCAATACTTTTGGCAATATAGTGTATATATTATTGTTGCTATTCACATAATTCACATATAAAATATATAATATCAAAGATAATTCAGGTTTTTATTTTTCAATTAATTGATATAGTTTGTTATCTAGTAAATGTACGTACTTGTAGGTTTATCATGTTACAATATGCAGTATCTCACAAAAGTGAGTACATCCCTCACATTTTTGTAAATATTTTATTATACCTTTTTATGTGACAACGCTGAAGAAATGACACTTTTCTACAATGTAAAGTAGTGAGTGTACAGCTTGTATAGCAGTGTAAATTTGCTGTCCCCTCAAAATAACTCAACACACAGCCATTAATGTCTAAACCGCTGGCAACAAAAGTGAGTACACTCCTAATGCCTTGTACACACGGTGAGCTGGTCGTACGACCGAACGTCAAAAATCGTATGTTGGCTGTTGTGTCTCGCGTACTGACATGCACTAAGTGATCGTACGACCAAGCCTAACGTAGTGACGTGTTACAAGCGTATAAAGAGGAAGTTCAGGTGAATGAGATTTGTGAATTAGGAACGTAGGTTTACACGAACTGACACTTCCAGGCCTTCCTGACTTCTGAGCATGCGTGTTTTTCACATACAGCTTTGTTGGCCCAACTTCTCTGTACACATGATTCAACAGTCGTACGACGCCTTGTTGTGCAACAAAAGTTTTCTAGTCTGCTCATCCAACTTCTGTCGGATGATCGTACAACAAGCTGTGGTATGATTGTTGTTGTACAACTGTTGTACCATGTGTACGGGCCCTAAGTGAAACTGTCCAAATTGGGCAATATTTTGTGTGGCCTCCATTATTTTCCAGCACTGCCTTAACCCTCTTGGGCATGGAGTTCACTAGAGCTTCATAGGTTGCTACTGGAGTTCTCTTCCACTCCTCCGTGACGATATTACAGAGCTGGTGGATGTTAGAGACCTTGCGCTCCTCCACCTTCTGTTTGAGGATGCCCCACAGATGCTCAATAGGGTTTAGGTCTGGAGACATGCTTGGCCAGTCCATCACCTTTACCCTCAGCTTCTTTAGCAAGGCAGTGGTCACCTTGGAGGTGTGTTTGGGGTCGTTATCATGTTGGAATACTGCCCTGCGGCCCAGTCTCCAAAAGATATGATAAAATATTTACAAAAAAGTTAGGGGTGTATTCACTTTTGTGAAATACTGTATGTTTTACTGTAAAGAGAACTGCCGTGCAGTAATCCAGAACAACCAATGAGAAATCAGCTGTAAATATTAGGATACTATGAAGTGGTAAGTGAGGATTTCTGGTCAGTTCTGATCAATTACCGCACATAGCTCTTTGCAGTTGGTTCTTACATAAGCTCATGTAGTGTAATTTATCTTCAGACAGTGATAGAAAGAGTAATGTCAGTAGGTCTCTGTATACCTGCAGATGACTAGGAAATACTCCTTGGTTACAGCCACACCCTGAACTGATGCTACTGGGTCTTGAGCAGTGAGTTTGGCAACAACAGCCCCTCGTCTGGCACTCAGCACCATGGCTTCCTTCCCACTCCTGTCACAAAAAAAGGAAAAACAAAGAATAACGTCTCCATTGCACATTCCTCTCCGCATAGTCATGTTGCACTGTGACCCTGACAAAATCATGCAGTGCCTGGGAAATAAGTACTTTCTTTGTATTGGGATTATCTTTTACATTTGCCAGTTCCCTTTTCCAACTAAAGCAAAGCTTAATATGAAAATTTTGAATTACCACAGAGGTTCTTCCCATAATATACTCATATAAAGACCTATATGATAATTTTATTACCCCCAAGTAGCAGAACTGTTTGGGTTCTATGGGATTGATTTACAAATACACTACTCACATTGGAATGGATTTCTCCCTAGAGATTAGTGAATGAGGTGAAGCTCTGCTGACTTCCATCAGCCAATCATGCGCATGCATGTGATTGGGTATACTTTGCAAAATGAAATTTCACCACATTCACTAAGCTTTGGGGTAAATTCCCTTGCAAAGTGAACCACCTATTTTCCTTTAGTAAATCAACTTCTATGCCTCTTCTAACATTAGGTACAAATAATTGAGGGGATACAGTGGGGTTACTTTACTAAAGGCAAATAGTTTGTTCAGGTTGCAAGGGAAAATGTGCTTTCAAGAATTAGCCCAGAGCTTAGTGAACATGGTGAAATTTCACTTTGCACAGAATAACCAATCCTGTGCAAAAGAAAATAAAAAAATTGCATTTTTGCATACACACAATTGGATGATGGAAGTCAGCACAGCTTTATTCAGCACAGCTTTGCTTCATTCACTAAGCTCTGGGGATAAATACCTTGAAATGTGAACAGTCTGCTTTTAGTAAATCAACCCCTGTGTTTTCTGTTACTTTGTCAACTGATCAGAATCTAACTTTCTAGTGCAGGGTGGGACATTTTAAGCAAGACTCTGGTGGCTCTTATGAGCAGTAACTTGTTTTATATTCTTTAACATAGTATAAAGCTAATTTATTAAAAACATCCATAGTGCAACAACTAGGTGCTAAAGTGCAGAGGCCCATAGTTATTACTTAGGTTTTATTCAGCCTTTAAAGCAAAGATTGTTTTTGATGGATGCTATGGGTTATTGAGCTGAAGTTAGGGCAGGTTAGGTATGGGATATATAGACATTCAACGATGGTGCCCTGTATAGGGCCGTGTTTATCAATGTAAAGCATTAATAGGGCATGGTCCAACTAAACGATTTGCACTACACTTAACAGATAGTTAAGAGTATATGTTTAAGGCAGTGTTTCTCAACCATTTTTCAGTCAAGACACCCTTTAAAAATTATGAACAATCTCAAGGCACCCTTTAAAAATGATTGACAGTCTCAATGCACCCCATTATAAAATGTAAAAGTTATTGCACACTGGTACTAACTGGTATTTAATTGTTTCTCTTCTCCTTCAGTTTTTCTCCATCACTCAGCTAATGTGACCCCCCAACACTGATGGAGAGAGGCAGGGGAGAGTCAAACAAGGATGCTGTGCAGGCGACTGACATGCTCCTCATCAACTGATGATGTCATTGGTCATAAGGACGCTGGCAGCTAGAAGGTTGTAATGGTGCACAATGAAAACTTGTGGTTTTGTGTAACTAAAAGTCAGGCTTCATCCACATGCTTGCATACAAAGTTTGGGCAATGTTTAGGCATTTTGCCAAGGCACCCTGGTTGAAAAAGACTGGTTTTCAATAAACTCTACAAAGAGCAGGTCGAGGTGCTGCATTGAGTACAGCCTGGTGCAAGAGAGGTTACGATCTTTTAAACAGCCATCTACACTTAATGAACAGTCTTTTGGAACTCTCTCCTGCAGTTGTTCTCATTCTGCGTTAGACACCACTTGGAGATGTATTACAGTGATGAGTACAGATGGAAGTTGTGTATCTGGCATCCCCGGGTTCCTAGACTTTGCAGGTTGCATGTATTTGTTGACAGCTTCACTGCATATACCAATGAAAGCACATAATGTAACTGGCTCAAGGTACTAGAAGTAGACAGTGCTTCCACAGGCTACTTTACTGCACTTTGGCATACCTGAAGTTGTATATTACATTGTCTTTTAAATTGATTGCAGTATTTGCTATTTACCCTGGGTATAGGTCTCTTTAAAGAAGCCCTGTCACCAAACCATATTTTTTTAACAAACATTTTCTTATGTTTTCTGCATGTTTTTTACTTGTACAAATTTCTCTTGTGTAGACCCCCAAAAGCCTTCAGGCTGCTCCTGGGCACCACCATCTTGGATGTGATGTCAGCAGGCTTAGCAGACTCGCTCAAGTGACATTCTATAGTATTCCCCTTCGCTCCTCCCTTGACAGCTCCATAAAATATTAGGTAGCAAGGTAAAGGGAGTGACAGAGGAGCTGGGCCAGCAGAGAAAGTATAACATAATATGCTTATGTATTATGGTTTGTATTAAAAAATACAAATTATTCTATATTTGTGATACAAGCAAGAATTGAAAAACAATCCTTAGACTTCGGATGCCATTTTGTCCAAAAGTAGATTTTGAAGCTGAAGGCCAGGCAAACTCCATTATATATTGTGTATTTCCATGCAGCCACTTTTTTTTTTACAATACATGTGTGCCATATAGCACAGTCAGAAAGATGTCATCAATTTCTCTGATACATTTAAGAAAAACGGTGGTGTTGTGTTTCTGACACCAGCCTAATGACAGCGAAAAAGCAACAAGAAACTGATACCTAAACAACTTTGTTCACTATTCTTTCTCCTCCAGTCAGCATGTCCCCTGTCAGCATGTCCCCTGTCAGCACATGTGCATGCAAGACATCCTGAAAAATTTCATTTGGGTACAGTGATGCTGAATGAGTAATTGGCATTCAAATTGTGACAGCACTCAAAACTGAAAAAATGGCCTGGACTGGAAGGGGGTGAAAGTGTCCGGATTTGGGGTGGTTAAAGAATTGTTTTTTTTTGTACAACATGGATTCTCTCCATGTTGTACAATATTTGTATAATGTACTCATGACAGTGTCCAACTTCCCATGCTCTTTTATGACAATAGCTTGCCTATTAGCCTTGCAAATGACAAGAATTTAAAATCAAGATTCGCCCACCTCATCAAACTTCAATGGGGTTCTATGTTAAAGAGGAGCTCCAGGCTCCTGCAGAAAAATTAAAAATCAGCAGCTATAAATACTGTAGCTGCTGACTTTTAATATTAGGACACTTTCCTGTCCAGGAATCCAGCGGTGTCTTCACCCCAGCTGATTTTTCAATCAAGTATCGGGTGCTGCCATCTCCACTAAGGGAAACCGGCAGTGAAGCTTGTGGCTCTGTGAATGTGCCGGCTGTGGGAGGAGGAGGGGGGGGGGGGCGAACTTCTGGCTGAGTTTGCCGCGGCAATCTCAGCTGGAAGTGGTAGCGGGTACCTGTCAAAACCAGGTACCCGCTCCCCCCCCCCCAAATGTTGCCAAATGTGGCAGCAGAGGGGGGAGGAGGCAGATAAGTGGAGCTTCCCCTTTTGGGGATTTGAGATTTCAGGCAGGATTCATTTAACCCCCTATGAATCAAACCAGTGCAGATTCGCTCACACCTACTGGCCTGATTCAATCGTTTGTTCTTTAGTGCAGATTGTAGAAAGGGACAGCTGTTACAGCTATTCCGGGGTTTTCTACAGCTTTACCAAAATGTTCAAAATGTAAGGTTAAAATCTAGCACGCTGGGAAAGTTAATCTAGTACAAATACACATTAGAAAATGATACAAATGATACAAAATTTACTCTGAAAATAATTCAAGAAAATGAAATCTCTGGAACCACAATATATAAAATAATATTGAATCTTGTATAACGTGTCTTATGGTTAATGTACTTTCTGACCAACGCTGTACATTACTGTGTTTCTCACATCCTAACTTCTATGTTGCTGAAATGACAGCTTCAGCTTTTGTCAGTGTAAGCACTCTGCTCTTACCTGTAGGCGAACACAATGTAGTCTTTCACTGAATTTTTGGAGACTAATATGGAGTGATTTTTATGAACAGGAGTCTCTTCAGCAGGAATGTCCACTTGACAGATCAGCTTGCAGGAGTCTGCCAAATCAAAAACCTAAAATATACAGAGCCGTATATTAATATAAGTACATGCTCAAGTTTGGAAGCAGTTTTCTAAAAGCTGTTATCACCAAAGATATACATTTCTCAAATGGAAAAAATAACACTATAATTAATTTAAAGAGTATACTGTATAAACTCCATTTCTCTAATATAGGGTTTTATTATATCTGCTTGACAGGTGCAAATAAAAAAGTAGCTATTCATCCAGCAAGAAATCTTATGAGCTGAAGCTGCCTCTGGGCTGTTATTAGGTTGTATTGTTCCTGGCTTTCTCCATAGACTATAAAGTCAACCTCCAATCGTTATCAAGAAAAAAAGGAAGCCTTAATGCAACAAACTTTACATTTATCAAAGATAACAATCCTGTTACCATAATGGACAACTAACCTTAACCAGATGGCTTCCATCAAAAAATGCCAGAAGGAGCTGCCCATCCATGGCAGTGGTGAGAATTGGAGCATCTAAACAATCATGCTGCACATACACCAATTTTTGATGGCACATGTCCCATACTTGGAAGCCATGGTCCTCAGTAATTGCAACTATTTTATTCTGCATGCCCACAGTGATAGAATCAATTTTCTTTCCAACTCCATTGAGAGTGAATACTGCTTTGCCAGTCTCCAAATCCCAGACTTTCAAAGTGCCATCTCTGGATGCTGTGACTGCCTGGAGACCAGTCTGAGTTTCTGCAACTGCAGTAATGCTACCTGTGTGGCCTGTGAAAAAAAAAATTACCAAATATATTAGAATCACAAAAGGGCTTCTTAAACCCAAACATTAAAGTGGAGTTCCGGTTGAAAAATGGCTTTTAAGATAAAAATACCCCTAGAATACTCATGCCTTGTGCAATGTAACAACGGTATGCTGTAAACTATGCCCAGTTTTCTATTTGTGCAACATCATTTTCTTACTCTGAAGTTCCTGCGGCACGGCCATCTCCAGTGTGGGCATCTGAAGCCGCAGTGTCCTCCTTTCTAGATTCGGTGCATGCTGGCTACCCAGCATGCACCTGCCAATCTCACTCATGTGCAGTGCGGTACAATCTTGGTCAGCTTGACATGGCACAGCTCCAGTAACATTTAACATTGGCTTCTATGGAAAATCTTGGTCAGCTTGACGTGGCACTGGAGCAGTACCATGTCAAGCTGACCAAGATTTCCTCATAGATGCCAATGTTAAATGTTACGGGAGCAGTGCCATGTCAAGCTGACCAAGATTTTCCATAGACGCCAATGTTAAATGTTACGAGAGCAGTGCCATGTCAAGCTGACCAAGATCTCCTAGGAGCCAATGCAAAGCTGGAAATGACGTATGGCGCTGCGGCCCCTAAAGGAGGAAGTGAAATTAGATATAGGCATAAATCAGGTAAGTGAAAAGAAAAAAAATAATAAATTGCCAATTCATTTTAAGGATGCACATTAGTGCTGCATGGTGAGGAGTGAAAAATGTGGGTGGAACTCCACTTTAAAGTTGACCAGAATTATTAATGATGAAAAAGAAAACCTGTGCTTATCAAAAAGTATTCTGCAATAAGTACTCAAACCCGCTATAGTATTCACAATAAGACAATATAAAAAATCTAAAATATATATAGTGTGATCAATACACCATAAAATAATACAGGAAGCAGCTATCACCAGTAACTGCATACATGATCCTGTGCTAAATGCATTAGTAACTATATATAGTTAGTAGATATAGATAGTAATAGATAGATAGATTTAGATAGTAACTATCTTCCCAAAACCAGCCTCCCCTTCTCCTGTGCCCTCTGGAACGACCGCTCTGTCTGCAACAAGCTCATTGCTGTTTATGACCTATTTGTCACTAATTCCTTTAATCTATTTGCTATCACCAAAACCTGGCTCCAGGAATGTGATTCTCCTTCTCCTGCTTCACTCTCCCATGGTGGCCTTCTCTGGACTCACTCCCCTAGACCTAATGGACTCAAAGGAGGTGGAGCGGGATTCCTCCTATCCCCACAGAGCACCTTTCAGGTTCTTCACTCTCCTCCCTCTCTTTCCCTCTCATCATTTGAAGCCCACTGTATACATCTATTGTCTCCAACCTCCCTAAGAATTGCTGTGATCTACCGGCCTCCTGGACCTCTGCCAGCTTTCCTTGATTAATTTTCTGCCTGGCTAACTTACTTTCTCTCTTCTGAAATTCCCACAATCCTTCTTGGTGACTTCTAAACTTCTTAGTCTAACTTCCTCATTTGACCTTAAGCAATGGGTACAGGCTTCTACTCACACTGATGGAAACACCCTCAACCTTGTCTTCTCCAATCTATGCGCTCCATGCAACTTCTCCAACAATCGTTTTCCCCTCTCAGAACACCACCCTATTAGTTTCTCTCTCTCCCTGTCTTGCACCACCTTCCCCTCCAATTGCCTAACAGTCACTCGTAGAAACCTTCGCCAACTCAACACTTCTCTCCTCTATTCTGCTGCTGATCACCTCTATGAAAAAATCTCACCCCTGTTCTGCCCTAACCAAGCCACTACCATTTACAAAAAAAAATCCCTGTCCTCCATTCTGGACGAGCTAGCTCCCCTCACCACACACAAAATCAGGCCTTGACCCCTACAACCCTGGCAAACAGATGACACCAGAAATCTCAAAAACCGTAGCCGCGCCCTTGAGCATCTGTGGTACAAGACTAAGTCTCTCAAAGACTTCAACCAATACAAATCTGCCCTCCATAAATACAATTCTTGCCTCCACACAGCCAAGCATACCTATTTTACCACTCTTATTAACACCTTTTCATCCAGTCCCCGTCAACTCTTCTCTACCTTCAACTCCCTACTTCGTCCTCCACCACTTCCGCCCACTAACACACTCACTGCCCAGGAGATTGCTAATCACTTCAAAAGCAAGATTGACACAATTTGTGATGAAATCTCCACTGTACAGGCATCTTCCCCAGTTAACACCCCATGTCAATAAGCACAATCGACACTATCCTTGTTCAAACCTGCTACTATAAATGAGGTTGCTAAACTCCTTTCTAACGCCCACCTAACCACCTGTCCACTGGACCCTATTCCCTCTCAAATATTACGTTCACCGTCTGACTCTATCCTGCACTCTCTAACTCACATCTTCAATCTCTCCCTCTCTTCTGGCATCTTCCCCAATGCTCTAAAACGTGCATTGGTCACCCCCATACTCAAAAAGCCATCCCTGGACCCTACCGATATTAACGATCTACGCCCTATCTCCTTGCTCCCCTTTTCCTCCAAATTCCTTGAACGCCTGGTCTACAACCAACCGAGTGACCACCTTGTTAAGAATAACCTTCTTGACCCCCTTCAATCTGGATTTCGCCCTCAACACTCCACAGAAACTGCCCTTCTTAAACTCACAAATGACCTACTAACCGCTAAAACCAATGAACACTACTCTGTACTCCTACTCCTGGACCTTTCGGCTGCCTTCGATACTGTCGACCACCCCCTCCTCCTCAAAAAACTTTACTCCCTCGGTCTCCTTGACTGTGCTCTTCAGTGGCTCTCGTCCTACCTATCCCATCGCACCTTCAGTGTCACATACAATTCTACCTACTCCTCTCCTCTTCCTTTCTCTGTTGGGGTCCCCCGAGGTTCTGTTCTTGGTCCTCTCTTATTTTCAATATACACATCTTCCCTGGGCCGGCTAAAAGCCTCCCACAGCTTTCAATATCATTTCTACACTGACGATACCCAAATCCACCTCCCAACTCACTCCATCAATCTTCTCACGCATGACTAACTTATTAACAGACATATCTGCCTGGATATCACACCACTTCCTCAAACTCAACTTGTCCAAAACCAAACTCATAATATTACCTCCCCCACGTGCCATTTCCCCTGACTTCTCTGTCAAGAGCATTGGCGCAACCATCCACCCATCCCCACATGTTAGGGTGCTTGGTGTTATCCTGGATTCTGAACTCTCCTTTTGGCCCCACATCCAATCACTTTCTAAGGTTTTCCGCCTCAGCCTCTGCAACATCTCTAAAATACGTCCCTTCCTAAACAATGAAACCACAAAGCATCTGATTCACTCCCTGGTCATCTCTCACCTCGACTACTGCAACTCCCTCCTCACTGGCCTACCTTTAAATAGACTATCCCCCTCCAGTCCATCATGAATGCTGCTGCTGCCAGGCTCATCCACCTTACAAACCATTCAGCGTCTGCTACCCCTCTCTGCCAATCCCTCCATTGGCGGCCACTCACCCAATTAATTAAATTCAAAATACTAACAATGAGCTACAAAGCCATCCACAACTCTGCTCCCAGCTACATCACCAGTCTAGTCTCAAAATACCAACCTAACCGTCCTCTTCGCTCCTCCCAAAACCTTCTGCTCTCCAGCTCCCTCATCACCTCCTCTCATACTCGCCTTCAAGACTTCTCCCGAACCTCTCCCATCCTCTGGAACTCCCTACCCCAATCTGTCAGACTGTCCCCAAATCTATCCACCTTCAGGTGATCCCTGAACACTTTTCTCTTCAGGGAAGCCTATTCTGCCACCACCTATCAACTATACTTCTTATTTTCTCAATCAGCTCATCCCCCACAGTTATTGCCCTTTCGTATCATTTAACCCTCCCCCCTAGATTGTAAGCTCTAACGAGAAGGGCCCTCTGATTCCTCCTGTATTGAATTGCATTGTAATTGTAGTGTCTGCCCGAATATTGTAAAGCACTGCGCAAACTGTCGGAGTTATATAAATCCTTTATAATAATAAATAATAATAATAACCCCTAAACAGGGCAGTGTTACCATATAATACAAATAAATGGTAATAAATAGTAACAAATTATCTATTATACATAAGCGTATAATAGTAGTCCATACTCATGCAAAATTTGTGTAATATTTCTATACTCATGTAAAAATTGTGATAAATAATGATCACTAATGTGATAAATTATTATTTTTTTTGTACAATTTTTGCATGAGTATGGACTAATATTATACACTTATATAGACTATTGGGGTATATTGATATATTGTGGCACACCATTGCTGCAGACTCACACTTTAGTTACAAAGTTTGTAATCTGCATAGTTACTGGGAGAGAGAAAAGACAGTTCAGAGTCCAGGGTTAATCCTAGCACCCTGGCATGTGGGGACGGACTGTTGTGCCATTGGTCTTGACAGAGAAGTCAGGGGAAGAGGCACGTGGCAGATGAAATATTATGAGCTTGGGTTTGGATAGATTGAGTTTGAGAAAGTGGCGTGACATCCAGTCAGATATGTCTGTTAGTAAATCAGTGATACGTGAGGAAACTGATGGGGTGAGCTGACGGGGAGAGAGATAGATTTGGGTGTCATCAGCATAGAAATGGTATTGGAAGCCATAAGAGGCATCAGCTGACCCAGGGAAGAGATGTAGATAGAGAATGGGAGAGGACAGACCCTTGGGGGACCCCTACGATAAGAGGAGTAGGAGAGGAGGAAGTGGAGTTGTAAGCAACACTGAAGATGCAGTGAGATAGGTAAGATTCGAGCCAATGGAGAGCACAGTCATGGAGACCAAGGAAATAGTGTTTTGAGGAGGAAGTGGTGGTCAGCTGCATCAAAGGCAGCAGAGAGGTCTGAACCCCCCTGAGATAACTCACCAGGAAGCTGTATAAGCAGGCAGCCAATCATAGGTAGTGGAGGAATCTTCTCCCCCGCAGCTTTGTGTATACAAAGGGTGTGTATACAAAGGGTGTGTATACATGCGAACATGTGGGTGGGAAATGCCTCTGCTGCCTATGATTGGCTGTCCACTTCGACGACTTGTTTAAACGCACATGAACTTTAATGGCATCTCAGTCTTAGTCCGTAGGGTTCAATATTGGGTTGGCCCACCTTCTGCAGTTATAACAGCTTCAACTCTTCTGGGAAGGCCATCCACAAGATTTAGGCGTGTGTCTATGAGAAGGTTTAACCATTTTTCCAGAAGTGCTTTTGTGAGGTCAGGCGCTGATGTTGGACGAGAAGGCCTGGCTCAAGTCTCTGCTCTAATTTATCCCAAAGGTGTTCTGTTCAAGACTCTGTGCAGGCCAATCTAGTTCCTCCACCCCAAGCTCATCCATGTCTTTATGCACTTTGCTTTGTGCACTGATCCAAATCATTTGGTGGAGGGGGGATTATGGTGTGGGGTTGTTTTTCAGGGGTTTGGCTTGGCCCCTTAGTTCTAATGAAGGAAACTCTTAAGGCATCAGCATACCAAGACATTTTGGACAATTTCATGCTCAAAACTTGTGGGAACAGTTTGGGGATGGCCCCTTCCTGTTCGAACATGACTGCACCCCAGTGCACAAAAAGGTTCATAAAGACATGGATTATCGAGTTTGGGGTGAAGGAACTTGACTGGCCCGCACAGAGTCCTGACCTCAACACGATAGAACACCTTTGGGAAGAATTAGCGTGGAGACTGCGAGCCAGGCCTTTTTCCAACATCAGTGCCTGACCTCATAAATTCTTCTGGAAGATGTCAAACATTCCCATAGACACACTCCTAAGGCCCCTTTCACACAGACGGATCGTTCGGGTCCGCCTGTCAGCTTTTCAGGCGAACCCGAACGGACGCTCCATTGCTCTCTATGGAGCGACAGATGTCAGCAGTGACAAGTCCGCTGACACCCGATCCGCTCCGATCCGCCAAAAACAGATGGATGGAAACCCTATTTTCCATCCGTCTGGCGGATCGGATGAACATGGACAGACGGTCCGTGTTCATCCGATTCTCCAGAAAGGAGAATGGAGCTGTGACAGGACAGTCTCTGCACAGAGATCAATGGATGGATCCCCGCTGAGCAGCGGAGCCCGTCAAAATGGGCTCCGCTAGTGTGAAAGAGCCCTAAACCTTGTGGACAGCCTTCCCAGAAGATCTAAAAAAACAAGACAAAAAAAAAAAAACAAAAACAAAGGAGGAGGCGCCCCTAAGTGTAAACCATATAAAAATGAGTACTTTATTAAAAACAGCGGCGAAATGGCTACTCACATAGACAGGGTAAAAACTGGCACATTAAATGGACCAGGAGCATATCTCCACCGGTATCTAGATAATACGTCTTCGCCCGCAGGGCAGCTGTCTATAGAGTCTCGCTGTAATCTCTCTGTAGTGGAAGTGGCTTCTCCAAGCCGGCAAAGGGGAGGCACCACAACGAGGCGAGATTACGTCATCAAAAGTGTGACGCGTTTCAGAGCGTGCGTACTGAGATGTCCGGGCAGTTGCGCTCTTTCATCAGGGCTGCCCGGACATCGCAATATGCACACTCTGAAACGCGTCTCACTTTTGATGACGTCATCTCGCCTCGACCCCTGGAGCTTGCGTCCCAAGCCTCGTTGTGGTGCCTCCCCTTTGCCGGCTCGGAGACTCCACTTCCACTACAGCGAGATTACAGCGAGACTGTATGGACAGCTGTCCTGCGGGCGAAGACGTCATATCTAGATACCGGTGGAGATATGCTCCCGGTCCATTTGATGTGCTAGTTTTCACTCTGTCTATGTGAGTAGCCATTTGGCTGCTGTTTTTAATAAAGTACTCATTTTTATACGGTTTACACTTAGAGGAGCCTCCTCCTTTGTTTTTTCTCTTAGTGGCTGATCTGGCTTCTTCCACCTGGAGAGCAGCCCTTGGTGTTTGGTCCGTGCCTGCTTCTTTCCCCACTATTCATATGAACATTTATGGACTTATGTGGTGGTATGTGCACAGAGTTTTCCTATGATGCCCCTTCACTTGCCTTCCCAGAAGAGCTGAAGCTGTTATAGCTGCAAAGGGTGGGCCAACTCAATATTGAACCCTACGGACTAAAACTGGGATGCCATTAAAATTCATGTGTGTGTAAAGGCAGGCATCCCAATACTTTTGGCAATATAGTGTATCTTGACTTATAGTAACAGCAGTTCTAGATATTTAGACAAAATTCTGCAAATTAACTATTCCTAATTTTAATAGTACTGCTTCAAAGGAAGGCAAAAAAGTGTATAAGATGCAGTTTAAGATACCCCTATACAAGAGGTAATTGTTGTACAAGCTAACTAGTACCAGGCCAGTGGGGAAATATGTTTATGGACCTGGGCAAACACCCCCTGCCCAACCAATCTCAGGAGAAAAATACATTTGTATGCAAT
The DNA here is from genome assembly GCA_018402905.1 of Glandirana rugosa. NCBI lineage: Eukaryota > Metazoa > Chordata > Amphibia > Anura > Ranidae > Glandirana > Glandirana rugosa. Next base: position 2,001,107 of record BLSH010335836.1, read on the forward strand.
GAATTTAGCAGGACAGTTGTAGTTTTTACTTAAGAAATAGCTGGTGTTGCATGCCTAGAGCATAAACATGTATGAGTTGCCAAAAACATTTGTGTATGTTTATGGGCACATCTTTCTCACAAGATTTTCAGTGGTTAGATCCACTAATTGACATTACATAAGAGTTATGGTAATGCCCATAGATGTTAGATGATGACCAGAACTGCTGACCTAATATCTATGGGATACCTTCAAACTTGTTTTTTTATTTTTAGTTCTTGGCAAATTCTGACAAATATCTGAATTATGTAAGGAAAATTACGTTTTGTAACTTTAAATGCATATGACTATACCATATAGCAGGGATAAGCAATTAGCGGACCTCCAGATGTTGCAAAACTACAAGTCCCATCATGCCTCTGGGTGTCATGCTTGTGGCTGTCAGAGTCTTGCTATGCCTCATGGGACTTCTGGTTCTGCAACAGCTGGAGGTCCGCTAATTGCATATCCCTGCCATATAGGAAATTCATTAAAATTCATAGAAAAATGCATGCAGAAACATTGGAGCAAAACATACCAGCTATTGTGTCACAGGGGATTCCTCCCGGTGGCAGAAGGCAGGTGAAGGAAGGCAGAAACGTGGCTACTGAGGACTGCTGGCACTGAGATAGCAAAGATGGCAGTAAAGGATATTTTCTGGGATCACCTAAGTTCAAGAAATAGAATAGCATTATTATGTGATGTGACTTCAGGTGTCATGCACTGTTCCAGTATTGTGCTGAGGCATGTAACCAGTAGCTAGTGCACAACCACAAATTTCGGCAAACAGCAGTAAGCCCTACTAACGAGAACCTGGACTTGTAGTTCTATGACTACTAGTATACAGGCTACCAAAGACTTCCATAACTGAATGCAATAGTAAATGAGGGATACCAATACAGCATAGTCCCCATACTGACCATTACTTATGTATTACAAATTATTCTAGTATATGCTTGCAACTCGACAAACGTGATTTATGATTTAATAAAAGTTATAAAATAAAAGTATTTCTTAAAAATGTTCAACAACCAAATAATGGATATTGCTAGAACAGTCATATTCTGATATTCTCTTTCATTGCCTGCCCTGGGTCCAACCTAAATTTGTCTCTGACCATTCTCAGAGTTCTCATGCTGGACCAGGAACGTCTCTATATAGCTTTTAGGCCATCTTTTTTCCTATGGTCTCGGCCACATACAAACTTCTGATCCAGCCATCAGACGCCTTTACACCCCCCATACCCTCTTCAAATGGGAGAGAGACCTTGGGACTGCGTTTTACCCTGCTTAAAGAAACAATATACTCTATTTTTTTCCATTGCGAATAAGTGTCGGGTACTGAGCTATAAGGTCCTGACGAGATGGTACAAAGTCCCATTGGTCCTACATACAGTGCCTTGAAAAAGTATTCATACCCCTTGACATTTTACACATTTTGTCATGTTACAACCAAAAACATAAATGTATTTTATTGGGATTTTATGTGATAGACCAACACAAAGCAGCACATAATTGTGAAGTGGAAGGAAAATGATACATGGTTTTCAAAATGTTTTACAAATAAATATCCGAAAAGTGTGGCATGCATTTGTATTCAGCCCCCTTTACTCTGATACCCCTAACTAAAATTTAGTGGAACCAATTGCCTTCAGAAGTCACCTAATTAATAAATAGTTCACCTGTGTGTAATTTAATCTAAGTATAAATACAGCTGTTCTGTGAAGCCCTCAGAGTGAAGCCCTCAGAGGTTTGTTAGAGAACCTTAGTGAACAAGCATCATGAAGGCCAAGGAACACACCAGACAGGTCAGGGATAAAGTGAACATTTCACGGAGCATTGTTCAATCCATCATCCAAAAATGTAAAGAGTATGGCACAACTGCAAACCTACCAAGACATGGCCGTCAACCTAAACTGACAGGCTGGGCAAGGAGAGCATTAATCAGAGAAGTAGCCAATAGACCCATGGTAACTCTGGAGGAGCTGCAGACATCCACAGCTTAGGTGGGAGAATCTGCCCACAGGACAACTTTTAGTCATACACTCCACAAATCTGATCTTTATGGAAGAGTGGCAAGAAGAAAGCCATAAGAAGTTCCGTTTGCAAGAAGCCATGGGGGGACCCAGCAAACATGTAGAAGTAGGTGCTCTGGTCAGATGTGACCAAAATTGAACTTTTTGGCCTAAAAGCAAAACGCTATGTGTTGAGGAAAACTAACAGTGCACATCACCCTGAACACACCACCCCCCACCCAATCGTGTTGTGGGGAGGCTTTTCTTCAGCAGGGACAGGGAAGCTGGTCAGAGATGATGGGAAGATGGATGGAGCCAAATACAGGGAAATCTTAGAAAAAACCTGTTAGAGTCTGCAAAAGATTTGAGACTGGGGTGGAGGTTCACATTTCCGGCAGGACAATGACCCTAAATATACAGCGAGAGCTACAATGGAATGGTTTTGATCAAAGCATATTCATGTGTTAGAATGGCCCAGTCAAAGTCCAGACCTAAATCCAATTGAAAATCTGTGGCAAGACTTGACAATTGCTGTTCACAGATGCTCTCCATCTAATCTGACAGAGCTTGAGCTATTTTGCAAAGAAGAATGGGCAAAAATGTCACTCTCTAGATTTGCAAAGCTGGTAGAGACTTCCCCAAAAATACTTGCAGCTGTAATTGCAATGAAAGGTGGTTATACAAAGTATTGACTCAGGGGGGCTAAATACAAATGCATGCCACACTTTTCACATATTTATTTGTAAAAGGTTTTGAAAACTATTTATCATTTTCCTTCCACTTCACAATTATGTGCCACTTTGTGTTGGTCTATCACATAAAATCCCAATAAAATACATTTACATTTTTGGTTGTAACATGACAAAATGTGGAAAATTTCAAGGGGTATGAATACTTTTTCAATACACTGTAAAATGTTCTCTTATATGTCCAATATCTGCTGACACTGTGGGAAAGCAGCAGGCACGTTTCTTTATATATTGTGGATGTACAATAAACTTAGAGGTTTTTGGTCACAAGTGAAGAACATAATTAAGCTATTAAACAAATGAGTTACTGTGAATTTGGTAAATGACCCAGCAAAGTAACTGTTGCATTTATCCCATCTTCTGAGCCATAGGTATAAGAAAATGATGATGATCCATATCTTGAATGCAGCTAAGGCATGCATTCCTGAAGCTAATCATATGGAAAAACCACACATCTACTTTAAAAGGGATGGAAGAAAGGTTAAGGCGCACACTGGGTCCACTGGACAATGTTCACATGTGCTTGAAAATACATTATTGGCAGGAGAGGACTAATACTGCTAGACCCCCGGGATATCCCCCTTCCCACTCATACCCTTCCCTATTTCCCCTTCTACCTTCTTTTCGACCCTTTTCTACTACTCTATTTTTCCCTTTGGCTTGCTCATAATTGCCTTTATGCAAAGACATATGTCATATGTTTTTGGATTGTTTTGTCCTTCTTGGATCTTGTACATGTCTTTGGGAATGTTTCCTTGCCTGTATTCTCGCATCATGTTGGTTGTTGTGTGCTTACTATCCTGTCCTTTTAAAACAAATCTATAAATAAAGAATTAAAACAAAAATGTTCAATATTTTGTGATGGTTAAATTCATGAAAGCCGAGTTTTTTCGGAAACCCTCATTTGGAGGACTATGATATACTGTATTTATAAAGGATTTTTTCCAGGAAGTAAATACAGAATTGAGCCGCATGACTTCACACACACAGGAGCTACTGTTGCTGCTGTATTTCAAACAGACCAGAAGCAATGACTATAAGGCAAGTATTCCTAAGTTCTAATAGTTTAACTGCAGCTGCCCATAGCTTCTTGAGTGTGTAACTGAATACTTGTGACAGATGTATCTCTGTCCTATTGTTATTATGTCACACGCATAGTACCAGATACTGTTGCTAGGTATGTTCTACTGTATGTGTGTAGTGGCACCCTCCAGTATATTAGTAGGTGAACCTGTTTATTGTAATAGAGTTTATATGCAGCTTCTGTTATTTTAGTTAACCCTGTCTCCTCTGGTCTGGGATTCTTTAGCTAGATTTAGCTCAGGGCTCAATAACCAGCCTAGTCTAGAGCCAGGTTAGGTATCTGATGGCCACTTGTTAGGGGTCCAGTTGCATGACAGATTAAAAACTACTAGGGACTAAGACACAGAGTAGATAGGTTGACTCTGAGTTCCAGTGCCACACCACAGTTTCTGCTGATGAGAAGCTGTGTTCCTGGCTGGTTGGACAATGTTTGGAGGATCTCCCCATCATGGCTGATCTTGTCTTCAGGTCTCCAACACCAAGACAGATGCCACATCACAATCATCTTCAGGGGCCCTGCAACTGTACTGCAATTTTCATCTGGAGGTATCTTTATTAATAACTATATACGCTCAGATTTATGTGCACAATTTCATCAGGACACATGTTTTGCCCTTTGCTGATAATACCTGTTTGTACATTGGATGTATATGTTCTTATTAATCTTTTCTTATATAAAGCTTGTATTATTTCTACACTGGTGTACATCTATATACGTATGGTTATAGTTTCATGCTGGTTGCAGGAGCTCCTCTTTTGCCAACTACTTTTATTAGATTACTGGTTAATTTCCCAGGAAGGAAATCTCCTCCATTTAGTCCCTGTACTGAGTGGTGGCATTGCCAATGTTATTATCAAACCCACCATTCCACTGAGCAAAGGTTCTGGTTCTCATATTTACCTACAGATTTAGTGCAATTTTCTGTTAGGGGAGGGACATTTATCATAACCTTCACCAAAAGAGGGCTACACAGTCTAATCACTGGGGCTTTTCTGTCACTTTGACAGCTGGTCCACTGCACTCTGTTTATCATGAGTGTCAGCACTCCTAATACAAAGACAGGGGAGCATCACTGTTTACACGGCTCCCCCAGTGTAATCTTCAGGACTGTGCTGTCAATTGACAGCTTGATCCCACACAGTGCAGGAAGCATTTGGGACAATGGGTGGCTGCAGGAGTGGTTCCAGCCCCAACTGTGCCCAACAATCCTCAAGGTAGATACCCACTCTGCCTCTGCCTTGCCTTGATGGCATATATCCTTTAGCTAAGAAACGTATACAATAGCTAATGAATAAAACAATGATAAGGATGATAATCAAATCCACACTGGTCCTTAACATATGCACTCCTATAGTACAGCTATACTCAATGAATAAATAGTAAACCATTTGTGATATTTTCCTTTAGGCACATGATATGTATATCAATAATGATATGATTTGTATACATTTCTAAAGTAAATATGAAACCTCTGTCAACTCACGAAAATACATGTAATCAGTTTACAAAGGTTATTTTTTTTTTGGGTAGATATTACTTAAAAAAATATATCTTACCAGGAGCAACAGGTTTATCTAAAACTTCTATCTGGTGGAGTCGTCCTTTCAGCTGAGAAGCCAGTTGACAGGGATCTGTCAGCAAAACCTTCGTAGATAACTGAAGAGTTTCAGACAGGAGATTCAAATCAAGCGATGGTCTGTTAGGCAAAATATATCACCAGTGTGTGATGATTAGGAGGATATACAGATTCTAGTAAAATGTTTATGGGACCACACAACAGTATAAAAATTAATAAATAAATAAAAAAGTTAAAGCGTATTTCCACCTTTGCAGGCACATTATATACAGTATAGCAAAACCTAATTAGGTAAAATACACCCGTTCAGACCGATATATCGGGTATCAGGACGGCTAAAGATATGCCATAACCTGCCCCAGACACAGACCACCTGCATCCAGGCGTGGTTCCTAGGTGCTAATAACACAATTCAAAAGGAAGGTGATTAAGAATCATAAGTGCACCAATAACAGGAACCCAGTGTGTTATAAAACTTAACTTTTAATATGTACTAAGTATAAAAGGTACATAACCACTGAAGTAGGAAAATGGTAACAATTGACAACGTTGTCAGTAAAATAAGACGTATCTAAACACCCATACAATCATCACCCCACCAAGCATCCACATTCAGACATCCATCCTCAAAAGTCCATGACCATTACAGAGGGTCCTGGCCAGGTCGTAGGGACATGAATTATGAATGCCCTGGAACTAGGGATAGGGGAGCTGATGGTTAAGGAGATAGCACTGTCACATCAGTCGGTGGAACCTAAGGCACAGGCAGGTAACAATGGGGTGGAAAAGTCTATGGTACCATCACAATTAGGCCGTCAATGTTCAAACTGAAGACCGTTTGAACATTGACGGCCTAATTGTGATGGTACCATAGACTTTTCCACCCCATTGTTACCTGCCTGTGCCTTAGGTTCCACCGACTGATGTGACAGTGCTATCTCCTTAACCATCAGCTCCCCTATCCCTAGTTCCAGGGCATTCATAATTCATGTCCCTACGACCTGGCCAGGACCCTCTGTAATGGTCATGGACTTTTGAGGATGGATGTCTGAATGTGGATGCTTGGTGGGGTAATGATTGTATGGGTGTTTAGATACGTCTTATTTTACTGACAACGTTGTCAATTTTTACCATTTTCCTACTTCAGTGGTTATGTACCTTTTATACTTAGTACATATTAAAAGTTACATTATATACAGTATATCATAAAAGTGAATACACCCCTCACATTTTTGTAAATATTTTATTATATCTTTTCATGTGACAAGACTGAAAAAATGACACTTTGCTACAATATAAAGTAGTGAGTGTACAGCTTGTATAACAGTGTAAATTTGCTGTCCCTTCAAAATAACTCAACACACAGCCATTAATGTCTAAACAGCTGGCAGGAAAAGTGAGTACACCCCTGAGTGAAAGTGTCCAAATTGGGCCCAATTAGCCATTTTCCTTTCCCGGTGTCATGTAACTCATTAGTGTTACAAGGTCTCAGGTGTGAATGGGGAGCAGGTGTGTTAAATTTGGTGTTATCGCTCTCACTCTCTCATACTGGTCACTGGAGGTTCAACATGGCACCTCATGGCAAAGAATTCTCTGAGGATCTGAGAAAAAAGAATTGTTGCGCTACATAAAGATGGCCTAGGCTATAAGAAGATTGCCAAGACCCTGAAACAGAGCTGCAGCATAGTGGCCAAGACCATACAGTGGTTTAACAGGACAGGTTCCACTCAGAACAGGCCTCACCATGGTCGACCAAAGAAGTTGAGCGCACGTGCTCAGCATCATATCCAGAGGTTGTCTTAGGGAAATAGAAGTATGAGTGCTGCCAGCATTGCTGCAGAGGTTGAAGGGGTGGGGCGTCAGCCTGTCAGTGCTCAGACCATATGCCGAACACTGCATCAAATTGGTCTGCATGGCTGTCCTCCCAGAAGGAAGCCTCTTCTAGATGATGATACACAAGAAAGCCCGCAAACAGTTTGCTGAAAGAACAAGCAGACTAAGGACATGGATTACTGGAACCATGTCCTGTGGTCTGAGGAGACCAAGATAAACTTATTTGGTTCAGATAGTGTGTGGCGGCAGCCAAGTGAGGAGTACAAAGACAAGTGTGTCATGCGTACAGTCAAGCATAGAGGTAGGAGTATCATGGTCTGGGGCTGCACTAGTGCTGCCGGCACTGGGGAGCTACAGTTCATTGAGGGAACCATGAATGCCAATATTTTGTCACGTACCGAG